>CAMQQG010000405.1:0-39915 GCA_947034895.1 Rhytidiadelphus loreus | reverse complement strand
GGCGCGCGGCTGGTGCTGGCCGACGGGACGACGATCGATGCGGATGCCGCGGTGCTGGCGATCGGCAACCTGCCGCCGCACACCCCGCCGGGGTTCGATCCCGATACGCTGCCGACGGATCGCTACAAGCGCGATCCCTGGGCGGCGGATGTCGCCGAAGGGCTGGGCGCGGACGACGTCGTGCTGGTGGTCGGCACCGGGCTCACGATGGTCGACGTCGTGCTGATGCTGGATGCGCGCGGGTTCGCCGGACGGATCGTCGCGCTGTCGCGGCGGGGGCTGCTGCCGCATCGCCACGCGCCCGTCGTCAATCCCGATCCGCGCCGGGAGCGCCCGGTGGCGACCGCGTCCGCGCTGCTGCGCGCGGTGCGGCGGCGTGCGGACGCGGTCGGCTGGCGCGCGGCGATCGACGAACTGCGCCCGTTCACCCAGGCGATGTGGCGCGGCGCGGACGAGGCGGAGCGCGCGCGCTTCCTGCGTCACCTGCGGCCCTGGTGGGACATCCACCGTCACCGCCTCGCCCCCGCGGTGGCCGACCGGATCGAGGCGCTGCGCGCATCGGGCCGGCTCACGCTGGTGGCGGGCAAGACCATCGCCGCGCAGGCGACGGATGGCGGCATCGCGGTGACGTGGCGCGCGCGGGGGGCGGATGAGCCCGGGACGATGCAGGTCGCCCGTGTCATCAACTGCACCGGGCCGCAGGGCGACCTGTCGCGCACCACCGACCCGCTGGTCGCGCGGCTGGTGGCGACGGGCGCGATCCGGCCGGACGGCGCGCGGCTGGGCATCGACGTCGATCCGCAGGCGCGCACGATCGGCCGCGACGGCTGCGCCAGCGACTGGCTCCACGCGCTGGGCCCGATGACGCGCGGCGCCTTCTGGGAGATCGTCGCGGTGCCCGACCTGCGCGTGCAGACCTGGACGCTGGCGCGCCGGCTGTCGCACGCGCAGTGGGTGGGGGGCGAGGGGTTGTAGCCCGATCGCCCCCCCTCGCGTCAGCCCGGGGACGCCGCCGATCCCGCCAGCAATCCGCCATCGATCGTCAATTCGCTTCCCGTCATGTAGCGCGCCTCGTCGGAGGCCAGCATCACCGCGATCGCGGCGACCTCGTCCGGCGTGCCGAACCGTCGCAGCGGAACGTCCGCCACCAGCGCCGCCATCGTCGCCGCGCGACCGTCGCCGTCACCCAGCATCGGTTCCCACATCGGGGTGAGGATCGCCGCCGGATGGATCGAATTGCACCGGATCCGCCATCCCCGTTGCGCACAGTACAGCGCGACGGTCTTGCTGTGATTGCGGACGGCCGCCTTTGACGAAGCATAGGCGGCGGCACCGGGAATGCCGACCAGGCCCGACCGCGACGATATGTTGATGATCGACCCCGCTCCCTTCGCCTTCATCGCGCCGATCGCATAGCGGCAGCCGAGGAACGTGCCGTCCAGGTTGACGCGGTGGACGCGGCGCCACGCCGCCAGGCTGGCATGTTCGGGGTCGTGCGCGGTCGGCCCCTCCTCGAACCCGGTGATCCCGGCATTGTTGACGACGACGTCGACCGCCGGAACCGCCGCCGCCAGCCGTGCCCAGTCTTCCTCCTCCGCCACGTCCAGCGGATGGAACCGGCATCCGATCGCCGCGGCGGTGGCTTCACCGGCGACGGTGTCGCGATCGGTCACGATCACGTCGGCCCCCTCGCGGTGGAAATGATCGGCGATGGCGCGGCCGATGCCACGCGCCGCGCCGGTGACGACGCACGTCTTTGCATTCAATCGTTGCATGATGATCTCGACAATCGAAAATACGGACCTGCGGCGAGGACGCCGCTGCTCTTGCCGTTTCCGCTCAGCGGTGACGCTGGACCATGTCGAAGACTCCGGATGTCGCGCCTTTTGCTACGCCTGCCGACCGCGCGCGACAAGCGTCATTCGCGACCGGGAAAGCCTACAGCGCGGTCGCGAACGTCACCGCGCCCAGGATCACGCCGGGCACGTTCGCCAACACGATCGGCCAGTCGCGCGGGCTTCGCCACCAGCCGTACAGCAGCCACAGGGTGCAGCACCCGGTCGTGGCCAGCGGCAGGATCAGCGATCCCTTCTCGCCGTGCAGATTGCGGACGATCTGGTCGATGAACGAGAAATACATCACGATCGATCCCGCCGTCGCCGCCCAGCCCAGCGTTCGGTACGAGCGGCCTTCCGGGACGAACGCCATCCTATCGTTCGCTGAGATAATAGCGGTCGATCGCCGACAGGTCGTCCGCCAGCTCGTAAACGATCGGCTGGCCGGTCGGGATTTCCAGCGACGTGATCTCGTCGTCCGGGATATTGGACAAATGCTTCACCAGCGCGCGCAGCGAATTGCCGTGCGCGGAGATCAGGACGCGCCGGCCATTCTTCAATGCGGGCGCGATCGTGGCGTCCCAATAGGGCAGGACGCGCGCGATCGTGTCTTTCAGGCTTTCCGTCTGCGGGATGTCGATGTCGGCATAGCGGCGATCGTTCGACAGGTCGTACGCGCTGCCCGGTTCCAGCGGCGGCGGGGGCACGTCGAAGCTGCGGCGCCAGATATGGACCTGCGCGTCGCCGTGCTTCGCCGCGGTCTGCGCCTTGTCGAGCCCGGTCAGCCCGCCATAATGCCGCTCGTTCAGCCGCCAGTCCTTCTCCACCGGCAGCCACAGCCGCCCCATCGCCTCCAGCGCGAGGTCCAGCGTCTTGATCGCGCGGGTCTGCAGCGAGGTGAAGGTCAGGTCGAAGTCCAGCCCCTTCGCCGCCATCAATTCGCCCGCCGCCTTCGCCTCGGCCGCACCCTTTTCGGTCACGTCGACGTCCCACCAGCCGGTGAATCGGTTTTCCAGGTTCCAGGCGGACTGGCCGTGGCGGAGCAGGACGAGGGTGGGCATCGGAATTCCTACAGCGTTAGCGTCATGAAACGGTTGTGCGGGCTGGGGGCGTAATCGGCAAACGCATCGCAGTCCACGAAGCCCGATCGCCGATACAGCGCGACCGCGTCCGCGTGATAGTCCGCGGTGCCCGTTTCCAGGTTCAGCCGTGTGTGGCCGCGCGATCGCGCCTGCGCGACCACATGGTCCAGCAGCGCGCGCCCGACGCCGGTCCCGCGCGCCTCGGGGGCGGCGCGCATCGACTTCAGTTCGGCGGTCGCATCGTCCAGCCGCTTCAGCGCGACGAAGCCCACCAGCCGGTCCTCACGCCATGCCGTCCAGAAGGTCACGCCCGGCGCGGACAGCCCGGTCGCGTCCAGCGCGAAGGCGAATTCGGGCGACATCACGGCGCGCAGGCCCGCCAGATGGAAGGCGAGCAGGTCGGCGACATGCGGCGCGGCGGGATCGTCCGTGCGCAGGTCGATCGGTGCCGTGCTCACACCGCGTCGATCGTGGCCGCCAGCGTCTCCAGCATCGCGACGGCCAGCGTCTTCGATCGCGCACCCGACCAGCCATGGACCGGGTCCGGGTTCGGATCGTGATCCTTGAACGGCATTTCCAGCGTCATCGCGACAGCGCCGAAACGCTCCGCCAGCTGGTTGGTCGACATCGACAGGTTCGCCTTGCCGGGCTGCGACTTGGGATAGCCCTTCTCGGTCTGGAAATCGGGGCTGTGGTCCGCCAGCGCGCGCATATAGGCGTACAGCTTCTCGCCATGCGCGTCGGTCCAGGAGGGGATGCCCTCATACCCCGCGATGAAGTTCGCGGGGATCGCCTCGTCGCCGTGGACGTCCATCGCGACATCGACGCCGGTCTCGTCCATCCGGTTTCGAACGCACAGCACTTCGGGGCTGCGCTCGGCGCTGGGCGAATGCCATTCGCGGTTCAGGTTCACCCCCGCGGCATTGGTGCGCAGATGCCCGCGCGCGGTGCCGTCGGGATTCATGTTGGGGACGACATGCACCGTCGCCTTCGCCAGCAGCGGCGCGGCGGCGGGGCTGGTCAGCCAGTCGAGCGCGCCCTCCATCCACCATTCGCACATCGATTCGCCGGGGTGCTGGCGCGCGTACAGCCACACCTGCTTCGCGCCGGTGCCGATCGTCAGATAGTCGATCGACCGCCCGTCCAGGCTCTGCCCCAGCTCACGATGCGCGACCCCCGGCAGCGCGGCGATGCGCGCGATCAGGTCGGCATGGCGTTCGGTGCTGTACGGCTCGAAATAGGCGAACCAGACGAGATCGCCTTCGACCGCGCAATCGAACGACAGCACGCCGTCCGCATAGCGGGTATCGATCATCCGCCAGTCGGTCCGGTCATCGCTGGCGCGGACCTTGTAGCCCGGCCAGCCGAACGGATAGGCCGCTTCCCCGGCGTTCAGGATGCGGCAGGTGATCGTGCGCCCCGCGGCACCGGCGACGCGGAAGAAGAACCATTGGTAGAAATCCGACTGGCGATCGGCGACGATCTCCAGGTCGATGGTGTCGCCGTCGATGCGCACGAGCCGGATATTGCCACCGTCGAAGGCGGCGTTGATGTGAAGCGTTGAGGTCATTTGACCTCGATAGTGCGCCCCGACTGCCCGGGGAACCCTGCGAACATCGCGCCGGCCAGTTTATCCGCCATCGCCGACGTGTTCGCCGCGGGGCTGCTCAGGTCGGCGGCGGAGTGCGCATGGCCTTCCCACACCGCGCTCTGGTCCGTGCGACGCTTCATCGTCACGTCCAGTTGCGTCACCAGGATCCGGCGCGGCCCGCTGCCGCCGATCGGGAAGCCGACCCCGCCGCCCAACCCGACGCCACCGCCGCCGCGCCGTCCGCCGTCATAGCCGCCGACGCCCAGCCCGATGCTGAACGGCGCGCGCCGCGGCGGGCCGACATCGTAGCTGCTGCGAAAGCCGACGACGACCTCATAGGTCGGCGTCGTGCCGGGCGCCGCGGGCGTGAACCCCGCCGCTACCAGCTGGCGCTGGACCGAATCGGCATAGGGCCGGAATTCCAGTCCCGCCAAGCCGTCGGGCGTGCCCGGGATCACCGCGACGGTGCCGCGTTCGATCGGCTGTTCCAGGTGATAGCGGACGACCTCGGTCGGCGGCTGGCGCCCCGTGGTGGTGCAACCCGCGAGCGCGACGCCCGCCATCATCATCGATCCCAGCAGACGAAGCTTCATCATGCATATTTCCCTGAACGGTGTTCGTCGCCGGCACGGCGACCGCATCATTCCTGCCCAACGCACATCGTGCAAGGCAGGTCCTTCGGCACGCTGCTGCGGCCCGGTCGGTTGCTTGACTTCGGACATGCCTGCCCTTAGGCGACCGCTCTTTCCCGAACACCATCAAACTAGCAGAAGCGAATCGATCATGAAGATCCGCAATTCCCTGAAGTCGCTCAAGGGGCGTCACCGCGACAATCGCGTGATCCGTCGTCGCGGCCGTACCTACGTCATCAACAAGACGAACCGCCGCTTCAAGGCACGCCAGGGCTGAGGTCGGCGGATTAGCGACGCTGATCCGCGCACGACCGACGACACGGGATCCATGCCCGTGTCCGACCAGGCGATCCTTTTCCCGATGAACGGTCCGACCGCCGTCGTCTTCGACATCGGCAACGTGCTGTTCGATTGGGATCCACGGTTCCTCTACGAGCGTCTCATCCCCCCGGGTGAGGCGCTTGATTCGTTCCTGCGCGACGTCGTCACCCGCGACTGGCATTTCCAGCATGACGAGGGCCGCGCATTCGCCGAGACCTCCGCGGAACTGACCGCGCGTTTCCCCGAACATGCCGCGCTGATCGCCGCATGGGCGCCGCGCTTCAACGAATCGATCCGTGCGGAAATCCCCGGCATGGTCGCGCTGGTCGAGGAACTCGACGCGGCACGCGTCCCGCTGTTCGCGATCACCAATTTTTCCGGCGAATTCTTCCCGCCGTTCCGCGCGACGCAGGCGCGGCTGTTCGACCGGTTCCGCGACATCGTGGTTTCGGGGGACGAGAAGCTCGTGAAGCCCCATGCGGCGATCTACCGGCTGGCGCTGGACCGGTTCGGGATCGCAGCGGCGGATGCGGTATTCATCGACGACAGCCTGCCCAACGTCGTGGGCGCGCGCGACATCGGGATGACCGCGCTGCATTTCGTGGACGAACCGACCCTGCGGAGTCAGCTGCGGAAATTGGGGCTGCTTGCCTGACCGGCGCGTTGCGTGTACATCCGTGTACGCAAGGGAGTCGTCATCATGGAAATGTCCGTCCGCGAAGCGCGTGCGCAGTTCGCCACCGCCCTGTCCGCCGCCGAACGCGGCGAACGCGTGACCATCACCAAGAACGGCAAGCCCATCGCGGAGATCGGGCCACCAACCGTCAGGAAGGGAGGGCTGGACTGGGCTCGCCTTGCGCAAATCCGCGCGGAAATGGGGCTGGACAAATATGACGGTCCGCCGCTCGACGACAAATGGCTGGAGGAATTCAACGATCCAGCCTGGATGAAGCAACTGCTCGGGCCGGAATATTATGACGACGAACCGGGTGATGCTGCTGCATGAAGCTGCTGCTCGACACGCATTTTCTGCTCTGGTTGATGCTGAAGCCAACGGAGATATCGCGCCTCGAACAGGCCGAGATCGAAGGCGCGGAATCCTTGCATGCTTCGGTCGTTTCGCTGTGGGAAATTCGGATCAAGTGGAACAGCATCGATCGTCATGGACGCCGTAAGGGCGAAACGTCCCCTGAAGACGCGATGACGTTTATCGAAAAGAGCGACATTCGGCTCTGGCCGTTGACCGGCATCGATTGCATCGAGCCGCTCGATCCCCGGCCAAGCCACAAGGACCCGTTCGACGAAATGCTGCTCGTCCATGCGCAGCGTCTGGGCGCGCGGCTGCTGACGCGCGACCGGCAACTGGCCAGCCATCCCGCCGCGCTGGTCGTCTAGTCGTGCCCCTTCAGTTCGTCCCCGACGATCTGCACCACGTGCAGCACGTTGGTGGACCCGGGCGTCCGGAACGGCACGCCCGCCATCACGATCACGCGGTCGCCCGCCTTCACCAGCCCCTGGCGCAGCGCGATCCGCTTGGCCTTGGCGACCATTTCCTCGAACGATTCGACGTCGCGGGTGTGGACGTTGTGTGTGCCCCATAACAGCCCCAGCCGCCGCGCCGTCTCCTGCCGCGGGGTCAGGACCAGGATCGGCACCGGCGGACGCTCGCGCGCGATCCGCCGGGCGGTCGAACCCGATGTGGTGAAGCAGATGATCGCCGACGCGCCGATCGTCTGCGCGATCGACTTCGCGGCCTCGGACAGGGCGTCCGCGGTCGTCGCGTCGGGGCGGGTGATGGTGAAGCGCAGGCGCTGTGCATAGCCGGGGTCGGCCTCGACCTCCTGCCCGATCGCGTTCATCATCGCGACCGCCTCGACCGGCCAGTCGCCCGCCGCGCTTTCCGCGGACAGCATGATCGCATCCGCACCGTCGTAGATCGCAGTCGCCACGTCCGACACCTCGGCGCGCGTCGGCGACGGCGACGTGATCATCGATTCGAGCATCTGCGTCGCGACCACGACGGGGCGTCCCATCCGCCGCGATACCTCGACGATCCGCTTCTGCAGCGGCGGCACGGCCTGGGGCGGCATCTCGACGCCCAGGTCGCCGCGCGCGACCATGACGCCGTCGCACGCCTCGACGATCTCCTCCAGCCGGTCGATCGCGGACGGCTTCTCGATCTTGGCGAGCAGCGCCGCCTTGCCGCCGATCAGCTTGCGCGCCTCCCACAGGTCCTCGGGCCGCTGCACGAAGCTCAGCGCGATCCAGTCGACGCCCTGGTCGACCGCGAATGCCAGGTCGCTGCGGTCCTTCTCCGTCAGCGCGGCCATCGGCACGACGACGTCGGGGACGTTCAGCCCCTTGTTGTTCGACAGCGTCCCGCCGACCTCGATCGTCGTCACGATCCGGTCGGCGTCGTGATCGGTCACGCGCAGCACCAGCTTGCCGTCGTCCAGCAACAGCCGCGCGCCGGGCTCGATCGCGGCGAAGATCTCCTTGTGCGGCAGCTCGACGCGCGTCGCGTCGCCCGGCGTCGGATCGCGGTCCAGCGTGAAGGTCCCGCCATGCGGCAGATCGACGCGCCCGCCGGCGAACTTGCCGACGCGCAGCTTTGGCCCCTGCAGATCGGCCAGGATCGTGGCGGGCCGGCCGAACTTCTTCTCCAGCGACCGGATCGCCTGGATGACCGCGACCTTCGACTGCTGGTCGCCATGGCTCATGTTCACGCGAAACGCGTCCGCGCCCGCCTGGAACAGCGTGGCGATCATCTCGGGCGTATCGCTTGCCGGGCCCAGCGTGGCCAGGATGCGGATCTGCCGCGAACGGGGGCTGATCGACTTCATGGGCGTTTGCGTCCTTCGGCTTGTGCGTGGCCGGCTCTAGCCTCTATCGCCGCGCGATCAACCTAGGATAGGCGATTATGACAACGTTGGACCATGTCGATGACGCTACTGCCGCCGCGGCGTTTCGCCGGCTGGTGCTGCATCTGCGCCACCGGACGGATGCGCAGAATGTCGAACTCATGGGAATGGCTGGCTTTTGTCGGAACTGCCTGTCCGACTGGGTCGCCGAAGCCGGCGGCCTGGGCAAGGATGCGGCGCGCGAGGCGATTTACGGCATGCCCTATGCGCAGTGGAAGGCGGCGCACCAATCGGACGCCACCCCCGACCAGCTGGAACGGATGGCGGCCAGCGTCGCGAAGAACGCGCGCGTCGCCGACGCTTGAGCGGACAGGGTTAACCGCCTACACGCGCCCACCCGCCGGGTGGCGGGAACGGATTTCTGGCCGGCCGCGAAGGCGCCGGCAAACGGGGATATGAGATGGCGGAAGAACGGCAACACGGCATGGGCGGCGGCACGGTCGCGGCGGACGAACTGCGCCTCCTGATCGAACGCGCGGAACGACTCGAGGAAGAGAAGAAGGGTATTTCGGACGACATCAAGGACGTGATGGCCGAGGCGAAGGGTCGTGGCTACGACCCCAAGGCGATCCGGAAAATCCTGTCGATCCGCAAGAAAAAGAAGGAAGAATATCAGGAGGAAGAGGCCATCCTGGAAACATATCTCGCAGCGCTCGGCATGATTTGACGCTACGTTAACCGCAAATTTCTGATTCCTCGCCTAGTTTCCTGACAGGATACATAGAGGAACCGGGCGGTCATGGCGGCAGGGGGGACACAGGCGGGGTTGCGGCAGCGCGAACAGCGGGTCGGCGTCGCCATCCCGTCCCGGATGCGGGTCGATGACCGGTGGGCGGACGTGTCGATCTGCAACATCTCGGCACACGGGCTGCTCATCGCCGCCGCCAGTCCCCCGGCGCGGGGCAGCTATGTCGAGATCAGGCGCGGGACGCAGATCATCGTGGCGCGATCGGTCTGGGCCGACGGGCAATATTGCGGGCTGCGGTCGCAGGAAGTGCTGCCCGTACAGCAGATCATCGCCGAACCGCGGCTGGCCCGGCGGCCCACGGTCGCGGTCGTTTCCGTGGCCGATCGCCGCAGCGACCAGCGCCGGACGGGCGCCGCCGCCATCGCCGACCGACAGGCGCGCAGCCGTCATTTCTCGGCGACGTTCCAGTTCGTGTCGCTTGCGGCCGTCGCGCTCGGGATGTCGGGCTGGGCGGCGCTGTCGGTCTATCACGTCCTCGTCGCACCGGCCGCGTCGATCGTCAGCGCGCTCGACGGCTAGGCGATTTCCGCCGCCGCGGTCGTCCACCCCAGGCGGGGGATCGTGATCGACCGCTTTCCCGCCAGGTCCACGCGCGACACGAACAGCTCGCGCGCCTCGATATAGCCGATCAGCCGCCGCACCCGGCCCAGCGAACTGGTGCCATAGGTGCGCGCGATCGCGGCGTCGGACGGGCAGGGATCGCCGTCATGCGCCGCGCGCGCGACCAGCAGGAACGCGCCCACCATGTCGTCGGGCAGCGCATCCGCCACCGCCAGCGCGGACACCCAGTCGGGCTCGCTCGGGTCGTCGATCCCGGCGCGCGCGCAGGCCAGGCGGCGGGTGAACCCGGCCAGGTCGAGCGGCGGGCGCGGCAGGTCCGCCATCCGGCAGCGGACCTGGAAATCCTGGAACAGCACCGATGGCGGGCGCAACGCCGCCTCGTCGTCGCCGACGATGGCGCGCATGACGTCGGCGACGATCGCCTCCACCGCCGCCTCGTCCTTGTCGGGCACCATGGCCGGCGCGACCGAGGCAGGGCGAATCGCATCGATCAGCGCCTCCGCCGCCATCGGCGCGGCGCGCGGGGCCGGCCCGAAATCCAGTTCGGGCAGCGGATCGTTCGCCGCGAAGATCAGGTCGGCGACATCGATCGAATGACCGTTGGGCAGGGGCGTCAGCTTCGGGCTGCCGCTGCGCGCCGACGTCTCGACCGCGCCGATCTTCACCGTCACCGGCCGCCTGGCGACCGCGGGGCCCAGTGCCAGGAACGTGCCGCGCGCCAGGTCGCGGATCTGCTCCGCCTGGCGCCGTTCCATGCCCAGCAGGTCGGCGGCGCGCGCCATGTCGATATCCAGGAAGGTGCGCCCCATCAGGAAGTTGGACGCCTCCGCCGCGACGTTCTTGGCGAGCTTGGCGAGCCGCTGCGTCGCGATGACCCCCGCCAGCCCGCGCTTGCGCCCGCGGCACATCAGGTTGGTCATCGCCGACAGCGACGCCCGCCGCGCATCCTCCGCGACTTCGCCCGCCGCCGCCGGTGCGAACAGCTGCGCCTCGTCCACGACGACCAGGGCTGGATACCAATGCTCGCGCGGTGCCTCGAACAAGGCGGCCAGGAACGCGGCGGCGCAGCGCATCTGGTTCTCGACCTCAAGCGCCTCCAGGCTCAGCACGACCGAGGCGCGGTGCTGGCGGATGCGCCCCGCGATCCGCGCGATCTCGCGCTCGCTGTAATCGCCCGCCTCGATGACGGTATGGCCGTAGGGGCCGGCCAGCGTGGTGAAATCGCCCTCGGGATCGATCACCACCTGCTGCACCTCGCCCGCCGACCGCTCGAGCAGCCGGCGCAGCAGGTGCGATTTTCCCGACCCCGAATTGCCCTGCACCAGCAGCCGGGTGGCGAGCAGTTCCTCCAGGTCGATCGACACCGCGGCGCCCGCGCCGTCATTCCCCATGTTCACGCTGACCGTCATCGTGGTGACGCTTGGCCGATCCATGCACGGCCCCGCAAGCGCTTTGCGGCGTGGCGGGTCCAGGGCTAAGGCGCCGGGCGGACGATAAGGGAAGACGACATGGCGAACGGCACGGCGGCAGCGGCGAAGAACCCGGCGACGATGCTCGCCGACCTGGCGCACCGGCTGCTCGGCAAGAAGCCGGGCGAACTGGATGCGGAGGAACGCCGCGTCCTGGCGGGGATCCAGGCGGGCACCGTCGTCAGCCGCGACGCCGCCGACGTCGCCGACGAGCAATCCACCGTCGGCGAGCGACTGTCCGACCGGGTCGCCGCGATCGGCGGGTCGTGGGGCTTCATCATCGCGTTCACCGTCGTGCTGCTCGGCTGGATGCTGCTGAATTCGGACGTGCTCACGCATTTCGGCGCGGCGTTCGATCCCTATCCCTACATCTTCCTCAACCTGATGCTGTCCACCGTCGCCGCGATCCAGGCCCCCGTCATCATGATGAGCCAGAACCGTCAGTCCGCGAAGGACCGGCTCGCCGCCAGCCTGGATTACGAGACCAACCTGCGTGCCGAACTCGATATCCTGCGCGTCCACCACAAGCTGGACCACATCGTGCTGGACCGGCTGTCCGCGCTGGAGACGAAGATCGACCGGCTGTGTGCGGCGCTGCCGACGGCTTGAGCCGCGCGACCCCAGGGTTTAGGGGTCCCCGCGACAACATCTCGTGGGGTTACGCGTGGCAGGCCATTCCAAATTCAAGAACATCATGTACCGCAAGGGTGCGCAGGACAAGAAGCGCTCGGGCATGTTCTCCAAGCTCAGCCGCGAAATCACCGTCGCGGCCAAGATGGGCCTGCCCGATCCCGACATGAACCCGCGCCTGCGCGCCGCGATCAACGCCGCCAAGGCGCAGTCGATGCCCAAGGACAATATCCAGCGCTCGATCGACAAGGCCAGCAAGGGCGAAGGCGATAACTACGAGGAAGTGCGCTACGAGGGCTTCGGTCCGGGCGGCGTGTCGCTGATCGTCGAGGCGCTGACCGACAATCGCAACCGTACCGCCACCAACGTGCGCACCGGCTTCGCCAAGAACGGCGGCAACATGGGTGCCGGCGGGTCGGTGAGCCACGGGTTCGACCGGATGGGGCTGATTTCCTATCCGGCCAGCGCCGGCGATGCCGAAAAGGTGTTCGACGCCGCGCTCGACGCCGGCGCGGAGGACGTCCAGTCGAGCGAGGACGGCCATGAGATCTGGACCGCACAGGGCGACCTGCACGAAGTCGTCGTCGCGCTGACCCCGGTGCTCGGCGAACCCGACGGCGCGAAGCTGGCGTGGCGCCCGCAGACGATGGTCGACGTGAGCGAGGAGGATGCGGCGACGTTGTTCAAGCTGATCGACCAGCTCGACGACGACGACGACGTGCAGACGGTGTGGGGCAATTACGAGATTTCCGACGCGGTGATGGAGAAGCTGGGTTGATCGCCTTTCCCTCTCCCACCGGGAGAGGGAGGGAGGCGCGCAGCGCCGGAAGGGTGAGGGCGACGGGGTCGTCGACGGCACCTTCACCCTTCCCACTCGCGGTGGGGGAGGGGCGTTGATCATCCTCGGCCTCGACCCCGGCCTCGGCACCAGCGGCTGGGGCGTCATCCGCGCGCAGGGCAATCGGCTGAGCCACGTCGCCAACGGCCGGATGAAGACGGACAGCGCCGCCCCGCTCGCGCGGCGGCTCGCGCATCTCGACACCATGCTGGCGGCCCTGATCGCCGATCACGCGCCCGCCGCCGCGGCGGTGGAGGAGGTGTTCGTCAACGCCAACCCGCAATCCACGCTGAAGCTGGGGCAGGCACGCGGCGTCATCCTGCTCGGCGTCGCGCGGGCGGGGATCGATCCGGGCGAATATGCCGCGCGACTGGTCAAGAAGGCGATCGTCGGGGTCGGCAACGCGGACAAGACGCAGGTCCATGCGATGGTCGCGCGACTGCTGCCGGGTGTCGCGATCGACGGCCCCGACGCCGCGGACGCGCTGGCGGTCGCGATCTGCCACGCGCATCACCTGGCAAGCGCGCGCCGCATGCCCTGAAGGGGCTATCCTACACCGCGTCGTTCTGCTTATGTCCCGCGGATGACCAACGCCGTCGCCCGCGCCGATCGATCGCCCTGCCGCGCGATTTCCTGCGGGGGGCGTTTTCGAACCCGACGGGTCGTGTGGTTCGTCCACTTTGGGCATCTGGATACCCGATGATCGCGCACCTGAAAGGGCGACTCGATGCGACGGGCATCGACCATGCGGTGATCGACGTCGGCGGAGTCGGCTATCTCGTCGGTGCCTCGGCGCGCACGCTGTCCGCGCTCGGGCCGATCGGCGAAGCGGCGATGCTGCATACCGAAATGCTGGTGTCGGAGGATTCGATCCGACTGGTCGGCTTCGCGCACGCCGCCGAACGCGACTGGTTCCGGTTGCTGACGGGGGTGCAGGGCGTCGGCGCACGCGTCGCGCTGGCCATCCTGTCCGCGTTCGAACCGGGCGACCTGTCGCGCGCGGTGGCGGCGCAGGACAAGGCGATGGTCGCGCGGGCGAACGGCGTCGGGCCGAAGCTGGCCGAACGCATCGTCCGCGAACTGAAGGACAAGATCGGCGGCATCGCGCTGTCGATCGGCGGCACGGCACCGGTCGCGCCGACGGGGGCCGGGGCGGACGCGGTGTCCGCGCTGCTGAACCTCGGCTTCCGCCCGGCGGAGGCGAGCGCCGCGGTGGCATCGGCGGAGGAGGAACTGGGCGCGGGTGTCGGGCTCGACGCACTGGTGCGGCTGGCGCTGCGCAAGGCGGCGAAGTAACATGGCGACGGCACCGCGAAGGGAAACGGACATGGTCGATATGGGCGCGCTGATCGGATCGGTGCGGCGCTTCGGTCTCGCGGGACCGCCCTATGAGATCGTCGGGATGGCGTCGCCGTCGCCATCCGGCGAGCCGCAGATGCGAATCCACCTGCTGGAAAGCGACGAAGATGCCGACTATCCGGTCGGCGACATCCTCAACGATCCGATGGACGACTGATGTTCGCGATCGGTTTCGATCTGTTGCTGCACCAGACCCGTGCCACCCACCCCAAGGGCATGAGCCAGGCCTATGCGGACATCGGCGCGGTGCTCAATCGCTACGGGTTCATGCGCGTGCAGGGCAGCGTCTATGTTTCGCAGGGCGACAGCCTGGTCAATGTCACGCTCGCCATGAACGCGCTCAAGGCGTTGCCCTGGTTCGCCACCTGCGTGCGCGACATCCGCGCATTCAAGGTCGAGCATTGGAGCGACTTCACCGATTTCATGAAATCGTGACCGACGATCGCCTCCTGACCCCCGTCCGCCAGCCCGAGGACATCGACGCCGCGCTGCGCCCGAAATCGCTCGACGATTTCGTCGGCCAGCGCGCGGCGCGCGAGAATCTGCGCGTGTTCATCCGGGCCGCGAGGGCGCGTGGCGAGGCGCTGGACCATGTCCTGTTCTTCGGCCCGCCGGGGCTGGGCAAGACGACGCTCGCGCAGATCGTGGCGCGGGAAATGGGGGTGGGGTTCCGCGCGACCTCCGGCCCGGTCATCGCCAAGTCGGGCGATCTGGCGGCGTTGCTGACCAATCTGGAAGACGGCGACGTGCTCTTCATCGACGAGATCCACCGGCTCCAGCCCGCGGTCGAGGAGGTGCTGTACCCGGCGATGGAGGATCGCGCGCTCGACCTGATGATCGGCGAGGGGCCGTCGGCGCGGTCGGTGCGGATCGACCTGCCGCGCTTCACGCTGATCGGCGCGACGACGCGGCAGGGCCTGCTGACGACGCCGCTGCGCGACCGGTTCGGCATCCCGGTGCGGCTGCAATTCTACACCGTCGAGGAACTCACCCGCGTCGTGACCCGCGCGGCGGGGCTGCTCGGCCTGCCGATGTCGAACGACGGCGCGATGGAGGTCGCGCGCCGGTCTCGCGGTACGCCGCGGATCGCCGGACGCCTGCTGCGACGGGTCCGCGATTTCGCGCATGCGGCGGGGCACGACCTGGTCGATGCGGCGGCGGCGGATGGCGCGCTCAACCGGCTGGAGGTCGACGGGCTGGGCCTCGACGCGATGGACCGCCGCTATCTGACGATGATCGCGGACATCTATCGCGGCGGGCCGGTCGGCGTGGAGACGCTGGCTGCGGGGCTGAGCGAACCGCGCGACACCGTCGAGGAGGTGATCGAACCGTTCCTGATCCAGCTGGGTCTCGTCGCGCGGACGGCACGGGGACGATGCCTGAACGCGGGCGGATGGAAGCATCTGGGGCTCAACCCGCCCGCGGGGTCGCAGGAGGGGTTGTTCGATGCTTGATCCGTCACCCCAGCGCATGCTGGGGTCTGGTGCAACGGGCCGTTCCCTGCGGCTTGCGACCCCAGCTTGCGCTGGGGTGACGGGGGCGGTGGCACCCACACCGCCAATCTGGTAGCCGCTGACCATGCCCGTTTCGGCCGCCGCCTCCGCCCGCGAGATCCTGACCCGCCTTCACGACGTGATGGCGGGCCGCACCGCGCCGCAGGCGAAGCTGAATGGCGTCGTCGGCATCGTCGCGGAGGCGATGAACAGCGAGGTCTGCTCGATCTACCTGCTGCGCGAGGGCGTGCTGGAACTGTACGCGACGCGCGGGCTGGACCAGGCCGCGGTGCATGTCACGAAGCTGGCGCTGGGCGAGGGACTGGTCGGCACCATCGCGGAGGAGGTCGAGGTGCTGAACCTCGACGAGGCGGCAAGCCATCCCGAATTCGCCTACAAGCCCGAGACCGGCGAGGAACTCTACCACAGCTTCGCCGGCGTCCCGATCGTGCGGCGCGAACGCGCGGTCGGCGTGCTGGCGGTGCAGCATGTCGAGACGCGTCGCTATGCCGATGTCGAGATCGAGGCGCTGCAGACCGTCGCGATGGTGCTCAGCGAACTGATCGCCAATGCCGGGCTGATCGACGCCGCGGGCACCGGCAACAACCGGGTGCAATCGACCGCGTCGGTGCGGCTGGCGGGGCAGAAGCTGGTCGAGGGCATGGGGTCGGGCTTTGCGGTCTTCCACCAGCCGCGCATCACGATCGAGCATACCGTCGCCGAGGATATCGATGCCGAACGCCACCGCGTCTACGCGGCGTTCGACAAGATGCGCGAACAGATCGACCGGATCACCCGCGAGGCGGAATTCGGCGTGGCGGGCGAGCATGACGAGGTCATCGCGACCTACAAGATGTTCGCCTATGACGAAGGCTGGTCGCGCCGCATCAACGAGGCGATCGACAGCGGGCTGACCGCGGAGGCCGCGATCGAACGCGTGCAGCAGCGTACCCGCCAGCGGATGCGCCAGATCGACGATCCGCTGCTGGCGGACCGGATGCACGACCTGGAGGATCTGTCGAACCGGCTGCTGCGCATCGTGTCGGGCCAGATGGGCACCGCGGCGCAGCTGGGGCTCAGGCAGGACACGATCCTGATCGCGCGCAACCTGGGCCCGGCCGAGCTGCTGGAATATGACAAGCGGCGGCTGAAGGGGGTGATCCTGGAGGAGGGCTCGCTGACCGCGCACGTCACCATCGTCGCGCGGGCGATGGGCGTGCCCGTGCTGGGCCGCGTGCGCGATATCCGCCGCCAGATCGCGGAGGGCGACCTGCTGCTGCTCGACGTCGCGGAAAGCACCGTGTTCGTCCGGCCGTCCGCGGCGATGGAGGAATCGTTCGAAGGCCGCCTCGTCATCCGGCAGAAGCGGCGTGCGGCCTATGCCGCGCTGCGCGACGTGCCCCCGGTGACGAAAGATGGCCAGCGGGTGACGCTGATGGTCAATGCCGGGCTGCGCGACGATGTCGCCGCGCTGGACGTCATGGGGGCGGACGGGATCGGGCTGTTCCGCACCGAATTCCAGTTCCTCGTCTCCGCGACGCTGCCGCAGCGCGAGCGCCAGCAGCGACTGTACAAGGAAGTGCTGGATGCGGCGGGCGAGAAGCCCGTGGTGTTCCGCACCGTCGATATCGGCGGCGACAAGGCGCTGCCGTATCTGAAGGAAGGCGACGCGGACGAGGAGAATCCGGCGATGGGCTGGCGCGCGCTCCGGCTCGCGCTGGAACGCAACGGCCTGATGAAGGCGCAGGCGCGCGCGCTGCTGGAGGCGGCGGCGGGGCGGACGCTGAACGTGATGTTCCCGATGGTCAGCGAGCCATGGGAGTTCGAAGAGGCCAAGGCGCTGTTCGAGGCGCAGCGCACCTGGATGACGAAGCGCGGCAAGCGGCTGCCGACCGCGATCCGCTACGGTGCCATGCTGGAGGTGCCGGGGCTGGCCGAGCAGCTGGATATCCTGTTGCCCAAGCTGCAATTCCTGTCGGTCGGCACCAACGACCTGACGCAGTTCCTGTTCGCCGCCGACCGCGCCAATCCCAAGCTGGCGGATCGTTACGACTGGCTGTCGCCGACGATCCTGCGCTTCCTGGCGCGCGTCGTCGGGCCATGTCGCGATGCGGGGGTCGATCTGGCGGTCTGCGGCGAGATGGGCGGGCGTCCGCTGGAAGCGATGGCGCTGATCGGGCTGGGGATCGATCGCCTGTCGATCACCCCCGCGGCGATCGGCCCGGTCAAGGCGATGGTCCGGTCGCTCGATCGCGGCGCGTTGTCGCTGTATCTGAAGACGTTGCTGGCGTCGCCGCCGCGCGACATGCGGGCGGCGCTCGGCGCGTGGGCGGCGGAGAACGGGATCGAACTGGCCTGATTGCACACCCGGGCGGACGACGGTGCGTTGACAGGCCAAGGGCGCTCTGAAAGACAAGCCGCGCGGCGCTACCGGGAGCGCCGCTACCGGAGACGCGAATGGACGACGGCGAAGCCCGCCTGCCCGAAACGACGGAACCGCCTGAAGGGGTCGGCCCGTCGCTGCGCGCCGCTCGCGAAGCCAAGGGGCTGTCGCTGGCGGATATCGCGGCGCGCACGCGGATTCCGCTGCGCCATCTGACCGCGATCGAGCAGGGCGATTACGCGTCGTTGCCATCGCCGACCTATGCGGTCGGCTTTGCGAAGGGATATGCGCGGGCGGTCGGCGCGGACGAGGTCGCGGTCGCGCACGCGGTGCGCGCCGAGGTCGATCGCGCGGGGCCGCGCGCCCCCGAATATGTTCCCTACGAAACCGCGGACCCGGCGCGGGTGCCGTCGCGCGGTGTCGCGATCGTCGGGGTCGGCCTGGCGCTCGCCATCCTGATCCTGGGCATCTTGTGGTACGGCACGACCATCTTCCACGGCGGCAGCGACGATGGCGCTGCGTCCGCGCCGATCGCCACCGCCCCCAGCGCGGCCCCGGTCACGCCCGTCGCCGCGCCGAAGCCGGTGCTGCCGACGGGTGGCCAGGTGGTGCTGACCGCCAGCGATGAGGTATGGATGCGCGTCTACGACGCCGACAACAAGACGCTGTACCTGGGCACGATGAAGCCGGGCGAGACCTTCGCGGTGCCCGCCATGGCGAACAATCCGATGATCAACGTCGGGCGTCCCGACAAGCTGGCGGTGACGTTGGACGGCAAGCCCGTTCCGCCGCTGGGCACCGGGGAACGCGCGATCAAGGACGTGAAGGTCGGCGGTGCCGCGATCGCCGCCAGTCTCGCCGGCGCGCCCGCCGCGACCGGCACGCCGGCCGTGTCACCGACGGCGTCGCCATCACCCGGCGCGTCGCCGACCGCGCGATCCTCGACCAGCCGGTCGGGCGACACGCCGCACCGCGAACGTCGCGCCGAAGAGAAGCCGCGCAAGGCACCGCTGACCGAGACGCAGCGCGCCAATCTCGACGCTGCCGCGCATCCGCCGGCGGCAACGGGCAATTCGTCCAACCCATAGGGAACGCCGACAATGACCGGCGACATCGGGGTGCTTCGCCGATATACCATGTCGGTGTTCCAGTATCGGGGCCAACACACCGGGGAGGGGTGACCCTTGCGTAGATATTTCGTCGCCATTCTTGCTACATCCGCCGCGCTGATGCCGGTGGCGGCGCTGGCGCAGTCCAGCCTCGACGGTCGTGTCGGGAAGCTGGAAAGCGAGATGCACGCCGTGCAGCGCAAGGTCTTTGCCGGTGGCACCGGGCAGACCGTGCAGCCGGACATCTCGGCGCCGGCGTCGTCGGGCAATTCCTCGATCGGGACGCCGGCCTCCAGCCCGGTCGCCGACCTGACCGCGCGCGTCGGCTCGCTCGAGCAGCAGATGGCGACGATGACGGGCCAGTCGGAGCAGAACCAGTATAAGCTGCGCCTGCTGCAGGAACAGTTCGACACGTACAAGCGCATGACCGATGCCCGGTTCGCCACGCTGGCATCGGGTGCCCCGGCGGGCGTGCCGGCGGCGACCGCGGGTGGCGACGATTCGTTGCCGACGCGCATGCCCAGCGCCCGCGCCGCGCGCGCCGGCAGCCTTGCCGCCCCAGGCACCACGCGGCCGACCGCCAGCAAGGATGCGACCCCGACCAAGGCGAAGGATACCGCCGCCACGCCGTCCGCCCGGACGCTGCGCGATCCCGCCCGCGCCGATGCGCTCGCCGCGGTGGAAAAGCCGTCGACCGGGGATGCGACCGAGGATTCCTACCTGTACGGCTACCGGCTGTGGCAGGCGAAGCTGTATCCCGAGGCGGAGGTGCAGCTGAAGAAGGTCGTGACCGACTATCCCAAGAGCCGCCGCGCGAGCTATGCGCAGAACCTGCTCGGCCGGTCCTATCTGGACGAAGGCAAGCCCAGCCTGGCGTCGATGGCGTTCTACGACAATTACAAGAAGATGCCCGATGGCGAGCGCGCGCCGGAAAGCCTGCTGTACCTCGGCCAGTCGCTGATGAAGCTCGATAAGCCGGCGGATGCCTGCAAGGTCTACGCCGAGCTGACCGATGTCTATGGCGGCAAGATCTCGGCGGGAATGAAGGCGGACGTCGCGAAGGGACGCGCCGCCGCCAAGTGCCAATAGCGCCGGACGCGCCGGCGGTCGCGCGGTTCGCCGCCGATCTGGCGCGATTGGCCGGCGACGGGACGGTGCTGCTGGCGGTGTCGGGCGGACCGGACAGCATGGCGATGCTGGCCCTCGCCGCGGCGTCGGGCATCGCATCGACAGCCGTCACGGTCGATCACGGATTGCGACCCGGTGCGGCGGCGGAGGCGGCGATGGTGGCATCCGCCTGTGCCGACCTGGGGATCCGCCATGCGACGGTGCGGCCCGACTCGCCGATCGAGGGGGCAAGCCTCCAGGCGCGTGCCCGCCATGCCCGCTACATCCTGCTTGCCGATCATGCCCGGCGGGTGGGCGCCACCGCGATCGCGACGGGGCATCATATCGACGACCAGGCGGAGACGCTGCTGATGCGGGCCGGTCGCGGCGCCGGCCTGTCGGGCATGGCGGGCATCCGGTCGTGCGTCACGATCGAGGGGATGGCGGTGATCCGGCCGCTGCTCGACTGGCGACGGGCGGAATTGCGTGCGGTCGTGCGCCGCGCCGGCCTGCCGTTCGTCGACGATCCCGCAAATGCCGACCCGCGCCATGACCGCACGCGCTATCGCCGGCTGCTGGAGGAAAACGAATGGCTAGACCCGCTGCGCCTCGCCCGCACCGCGACCGCGCTGGCGGAGGCGGATGCCGATGTGCGGGCGATGTCGGACTGGCTGTGGCCGTTGCGGGCGACGCTGGACGGCAGCGATGTGGCGCTGGCGGTCGGCGACCTGCCGCGCGAATGGTGCCGGCGGCTCGTTCGTCGCGCGATCGGTGCGGTGCGCGATGCGGCGGGCATCACGGCCCCCGACTGGCCCGACTCGGCGGATGTGGAAGCCGTGCTGGCAGCGCTGGCCGCGGGGCGTCAGACCACGCGCGGCGGGGTCGTGGCGAGCGCGCGCGGCACGCTGTGGCGATTTCGTCCGGCCCCGGCGCGGCGAACGTCGTGAATCGAACGACGGAGCATCCTTTGTTCCATTGCCATTAACTGCTGCGCGCTTATCTTGTGTCCCGAAAGGTACATGCGCGCATGAACGAGAACGACAAGCAGCCCGATGGCGGCAGCGGCGGCAATGGGGGCGGCAATCCCTGGATGAAGAGCCTGCTGATCTGGGTCGGCGTGCTGCTCGCGCTCGCGATGTTCGTGACCATGTTCGACGGCGGACGCGCCGCAGCCGGTGGCGGCAATGCGATCGCGTATTCGACGTTCCTCGACAAGGTCGACGAGGGCACCGTGAAGGACGTCGCGATCAGCCGCGACACCATCAGCGGCACGCTGACCTCCGGCGAGAAGTTCAAGACGCAGGCGATGCCGCAGGGCGATGGCGCGCTGGTGCCGACGCTGCGCAAGAAGAACGTGACGTTCAGCATCAAGGCGGACGAAGGCACGTCGATCTGGATGGTCCTGCTGTACCAGTCGCTGCCGATCCTGCTGATGTTCGGCGTCGGCTTCATCGTGTTGCGCCAGATGCAGAAGGGCTCGGGCTCCGGCGCGATGGGCTTCGGCAAGTCGCGCGCGAAGATGCTGACGCAGAAGGAGGGACGCGTGACCTTCGACGACGTCGCCGGGATCGACGAAGCGCGCGAGGAGCTGGAGGAGATCGTCGAGTTCCTGAAGGATCCGACGAAGTTCGCGCGGCTGGGCGGCAAGATCCCCAAGGGCGTGCTGCTCGTCGGCTCGCCCGGCACCGGCAAGACGCTGCTCGCGCGCGCCATCGCGGGCGAAGCCGGCGTGCCGTTCTTCACGATCTCCGGCTCGGATTTCGTCGAGATGTTCGTCGGCGTCGGCGCGAGCCGCGTGCGCGACATGTTCGAACAGGCCAAGAAAAACGCGCCGTGCATCGTCTTCATCGACGAAATCGACGCCGTCGGCCGCCACCGCGGTGCGGGTCTGGGTAACGGCAATGACGAGCGCGAACAGACGCTCAACCAGCTGCTGGTCGAGATGGACGGGTTCGAGGCGAACGAAGGCATCATCATCATCGCCGCGACCAACCGTCCGGACGTGCTCGATCCCGCGCTGCTGCGGCCGGGCCGGTTCGACCGCCAGGTTGTCGTGCCGCGCCCCGACATCGAGGGCCGCGTGAAGATCCTCGAAGTGCACATGAAGAAGACGCCGCTGGCGCCCGACGTCGATGCACGGGTGATCGCGCGCGGTACGCCGGGCTTCTCCGGGGCGGATCTGGCCAACCTCGTCAACGAGGCGGCGCTGACCGCGGCGCGCAAGGGCAAGCGCCTGGTCGCCATGGCCGAATTCGAGGAGGCCAAGGACAAGGTCATGATGGGCGCCGAGCGCAAGTCCATGGTGATGACCGAAGACGAGAAGAAGATGACCGCCTATCACGAAGCCGGCCATGCGATCGTTTCGGTCAACGAAACCGCGTCCGACCCGATCCACAAGGCGACGATCATTCCGCGCGGGCGTGCGCTGGGCATGGTCATGCGGCTGCCCGAACGGGACAGCTACAGCTATCACCGCGACAAGATGTACGCGAACCTGGCGGTCGCGATGGGCGGGCGTGTCGCCGAAGAGGTCATCTTCGGCTACGACAAGGTGTCGTCGGGCGCGTCGTCCGACATCCAGTATGCGACCGGCCTCGCCCGCGACATGGTCACCAAATGGGGCATGTCGGACAAGGTCGGGCCGGTCGAATATGCGCAGCCCGAAGGCGAGAGCTTCCTCGGTTACTCGTCGTCGCAGCCGGTGCGCATGTCGAACTCGACCGCGCAGCTGATCGACGACGAGATCAAGTCGATCGTCGAGGGTGGCTTGAACCGCGCCAAGCAGTTGCTGACCGAACATGTCGATCAGTTGCACCTGCTGGCGGGGGCCCTGCTGGAATACGAGACTTTGTCGGGCGACGAGATCAAGAAGCTGATCGCCGGCGAGGAGATTGGTCGCGTCGATCAGGGGCCGAAGACGTCGGTCCCGCGGGCCGGGACGTCGATTCCCAAGACGCGTCGCCCGAGCGGGCCGTTCGGTTCGCCCACGCCACTGGGCGCCTGAACGCCCCCGGTCGCGCGGTTCAGCCGCGCGACAGGCGTGGCACTTTAATCGGCGGCATTCCCTTCCGGAGTGCCGCCGATGTCGTTCAAATCGAGCCTGATCCTTGTCCTGTCCGCCGCTGCGACGATGGCGGTCGCTACCCCGGCAATGGCGGCGATGACCGTCGCGACCTTCCTCGCCAAGGCGGAGCCGCTACGCGCCAATCCCCTGATGGCGCTGACATCGCCCGACTATCCCGTGCTGAAGGCGGAAGCCGCGACCGCGACGCATCAGCTGCGTGCCGAGGGCGCTGCCCGGATCGCTGCCGGCAAGAAGCCGATCGCCTGCGTACCGGAGGGCCAGTCGATCGGCATCATGGAGATGCTAGGCGGTCTCGATGCGCTGTCGCCCGCAGAGAAAAGATTGCCGCTGAAGGATGGCTATGCGCACGTGCTGGCCAAGACCTATCCCTGCCGCTGAGGCCCCCCGTCGATGATCTCGTTGGCGATCTCGACCAGATTTTCATCCGGATCGTAGACATATACCGACAGCAGCGAATGAAGCGCGCCCGTCCGCTGGATCGGCCCTGCGGCGAGCGTGATCCCTACGCGGTCGAGATGCGCGATCACGTCGGCGATCGGGGTGTCGGTCAGTAGGCAGAAATCGCCCGCCCCGCGGGTCGGATGGCGCGTGTTCGGATCGACGCTGTGATGTAGCTGCTGCAGGTTGATCTTCTGGTCGCCGATCGGCAGCATCCACCGGCCGGGCGCAGTTTCCCGCGCGTCGATGCCCAAGACCCGCCGGTAGAAATCGACCGTGTTGGCGATGTCTAGCACGACGAGGACGAAATGGTCGATCGCACGGATGCGCATCGCGGTCAGTCCATCAGCCCGTGGATCAGCAACAGCGCGGCGAAGCCGAGCAGCACGGTGAAGCTGAAGGTCAGCAGCGCCACCGTCCGCCAGGCCGCCGACGTCTTGCCGATCGAATAGGCGCCGCGCAGCTGGGCGAACATGTGCACCGGCGGCACCACCATCGCCGCCAGGCCGATCCAGCCGCCGTCCACGCCGATCAGTCCCGCTATCGTCAGCACGATGAGCAGCATCATCATGAAGGCGATCGAATAGGTCACGAAGATCGCGTGGTCGTACAGCGTGAACCGCCGCCGCCACAGGAACAGCAGCGCGACGAAGGGCGTCGAGAGCGGGATCAGCAGCCAGCTATATTTATAGGCGCTCGATTGCAGCTTGTAGATCGCGAGCGCCGGGTTCGCCGCCGCCTTGTCGATCCCCTCGTCCAGCCGCGCCCACCCGGTGTGGAACTTGTTCTCGATCGGCTGCACGCCGCCGCTGCCGGTCTGGCGTTGCAACAGGTCGAGGCCGCCGATCGTCGTCCGCAGCGCCGTGATCGAGGCGTCGGCGTCGCCGGTCGGCTTGCCCGCCGCCGCCAGTTGGTCGCGCCGTTGCTGCTCCCTGGCCAGCGCCGCGTTCGCCTTGTCCGTCGCCCGCGCATTCGCGATCTGGTGCGCGACGGGCGATGCGTCCGTCGTCGCGCCGCCGACATCCCATCCGACCCAGCTGATCACCGCGAACAGCAGGAACACGGTGAACAGGAACAGCGCCAGCGGCGAAACGAAGTGCGCCCGCTCGCCGGCGATGTAACGCCTAGTCAGCGTGCCGGGATGCAGGACGAGCATCGGCAATGTCCGCCATACCTTGCCCTCGAAATGGAAGACGCCGTGCGCGATCTCGTGCCCGATCGCGCCGACCGACCGGTGGATTTCTGCGGACTGGCCGCAGGCATGGCAATAGGCACCCGTCAGCTGCGTGCCGCAATTGAGACATTGCCCGTCGCCATGGCCGTGCCCGCCTTCGCCCGTTCGAGGTTCCAGCAGACGCGCGCCGAGCGCCCCCGTCATGACATCGCCGATCGCGGAAAGCTCGCCCTGCATCGGGCCAGCGTAGCAAGGCGTCGCGGTTGGCGCGAGGGGGCGCGACATGGTATCGATCGCGCATCATGGCGCTGGACGATCCCACTTCGACACCGGCTGCGCGCATCGCCGACATGGCGGTCCGCGCGCGGGCGGCGGCGCGCCTGCTGGCGGCGATGCCCGGCAACACGAAGGCTGCTGCATTGCGTCGTGCCGCCGCCGCGATCCGTGCCGCCACCGACGAGATTTGCGCCGCCAATGCGAACGACATGGCGAATGCGGCGGCGGCGGGCCTTTTCCCGGCGATGCTGGACCGGCTGCTGCTCGATCCCGCCCGACTGTCGGGCGCGGCGGACGCGATCGAGGCGGTGGCGGCGCTGCCGGACCCCGTCGGGCAGGTCATCGATTCGACGATACGCCCCAATGGCCTGCGGCTGGCTCGGGTGCGGGTGCCGATCGGCGTCATCGGGATCGTGTATGAAAGCCGCCCCAACGTCACCGCCGACGCGGCGGCGCTGTGCGTGATGGCGGGCAATGCGACGATCCTGCGCGGCGGGCAGCGAAGCGCTCGGCAGCAACCGGGCGATCCATGCCGCGTTCGTGCGCGGCCTGATCGAGGGAGGCGTGCCCGCAGATGCGGTGCAACTGGTGCCGATCGCCGACCGGGCTGCCGTCGGCGCGATGCTGACCGCGGAAGGCGCGATCGACCTCGTCATTCCGCGCGGCGGCAAGGGGCTGGTGGCGCGCGTCCAGGCCGAAGCGCGGGTTCCCGTGCTCGCGCATCTGGACGGGATCAACCACGTCTATGTCGATGCGTCGGCGGACCCGGCGATGGCCGCGGCGATCGTGGTGGATGCGAAGATGCGCCGGACGGGCGTGTGCGGATCGATGGAAACGCTACTGATCGACCGCGATTATCGCGACACCGCCGCGCTGGTGCACAGCCTGGTGGCGGCGGGCTGCGCGGTTCGCGGGGACGCGGCGATCCGTGCGCTGGTGCCCGCCGTCGCGGCGGCGACGGACGCGGACTGGGATACCGAATATCTCGACGCGATCGCCTCGGTCGCGGTGGTGGACGGCGTCGATGGCGCGATCGCGCATATCGCGCGCCACGGGTCGCACCACACCGACGCGATCGTCGCGGCGGATACGGGCGTCGCCGACCGGTTCCTTGGCGAGGTGGATTCGGCGATCGTGCTGTGGAACGCATCGACCCAGTTCGCCGATGGCGGCGAATTCGGGCTGGGCGCGGAAATCGGCATCGCGACCGGGCGGCTGCATGCGCGCGGGCCGGTCGCGCTGGAGGGGCTGACGACGTATAAATGGGTGGGGCGCGGCACGGGGCAGGTGCGGGGTTGATGATCGCCGGTTTCAGCGGTAAATTCGACCCATGAACAAGCCCGCTCGGATCGTCGCTGCTTCCATCACGGTCGATGTCGATGCGGAGACCCTCGCGGTCGTCGAAACGCTTGCCGGCGAACGTGGAATCAGCGGTGCGCAATTCGCCGCCGAAGCCGTTCGGCGCGTGGCTGAAAGCGAAGCGGATTTCCGGGCGTTCATTCGGGTGGGCATCGATGCGGTCGAACGAGGGGACGTCGTTCCGCACGAACAGGTGATGGCCGAACTGGATGCGATGATCGACAAGCATCGGGTTCGATGCGGATAATCTGGGCGACACCCGCGAAAGACGATTTGCGGGCATTGAATGACTGGTTAACGCGCGAAGCTAGTCCCCAATATGCAGTCCGAGTGTTGGCCACGATACGATTTCGGGCGAAGTTCCTTGAAGATTTCCCGCATGGGGGGCGTCCTCATCTGGACGGTACGCGTGTGCTGCGCGTGTTCGATACGCCCTATCTGATCCGCTACCAGATCATTGATGATATCGTCAGCGTGCTGCGATTGCATCCCGAACGCGAGAATTGGTTCGTCGAACCTTGACCCGCACCGGCCTGCTCGGCGGATCGTTCAACCCTGCGCACCGGGGTCATCGCCGGATCACGCTGGCGGCGATCGCGGCGCTCGGGCTCGACGAGGCGTGGTGGCTCGTGTCGCCGGGCAATCCATTGAAGCCGACCAAGGGCATGGCGCCGCTGCCGGTGCGTCTAGCCTCGGCGAGGGCGATGGCCCGGCGTGCGCCGATCCGTGCGACGGATATCGAGGCGCGGCTGGGTACGCGCTATACGATCGACACGATCCGCGCGCTGCAGCGGCGTTACCCGAAACGACGGTTCATCTGGCTGATGGGCGGAGACAATCTGGCGCAGTTTCACCGGTGGCAAGGCTGGCGCGAGATCGCGCGGTCGATCCCGATTGCGGTCATCGCGCGTCCGGGGTATGAGGACAGCGTCTTCGCGGCCCCCGCGATGGCCTGGTTGCGACGCTTTCGACGGCCCGTAGCCGGTGCTGAGACCTGGACGACGTGGAGTTTGCCGGCGATCGTGCTGCTGCGCTTCCGCCCCGACCCGACCTCCGCGACGCAGATTCGCGTTACGAATCCCGGCTGGATCGACGCCTTTGCCGATCCGCCATCCCAGGAGCTGCCTTGACCTCGTCTTCCACCCCGCGTCCCGCCGATCCGGCCGAATCGCAAGCAATCCACGACCTCGTCCTCGCCAGCCTCGACGACGACCAGGCGGTCGAGCCGATCTCGATCCCGCTCGCCGGCAAATCCTCGATCGCGGACCATATGGTCATCGCCAGCGGCCGGTCGACGCGGCAGGTTGCATCGATGGCGACCAAGCTGGCCGAGCGGATCAAGGGCGAGTTCGGCCGGCATTGCCGGATCGAGGGGCTGCCGACCGCGGACTGGGTGCTGATCGATGCGGGCGACGTCATCATCCATCTGTTCCGGCCCGAGGTGCGCAGCTTCTACAATCTGGAGCGGATGTGGTCGTTCGGCGATGCGCCCGCGCCGCAGGTGGGCCAAGCCTGATCCAGCTCCATATCGTCGCGCGCGGTCGCATCGGACGATCGTCCGAGGCCGAGCTGGTGGATCGCTATCTCAAGCGGATCGCGTGGCCGACGAAGACGACCGAACTGCCCGACCAGGGCGGCAAGGCACCGCCCGTCGCCCCCGGCACGAGGCGCATCCTGCTCGACGAGAAGGGCGAGATGCTCGGCTCGGTCGCTTTCGCTGCACAACTGGGCCGGTGGCGCGACGACGGCGTGCGCGAGGCGCGGTTCGAGATCGGCGCGGCGGACGGGTTCGACGATGCCGACCGGGCGAGCGCGGACCTGCTGCTGTCCTTCGGTCGCGCGACCTGGCCGCATCTGCTGGCGCGGGCGATGCTGGCCGAACAGCTGTTCCGCGCGACCAGCATTCTTGCCAATCACCCTTATCACCGCGAAGGGTAGCGGATGCGGGGGCGGATCATCATCGTGGCGGCAGGGCTGCTGGCGGCGGGCAGCAGCGCGCAGCAGACCGCGATCGACGACCGCCAGCGCCTGATCCTGGCCAAACGACAGGCGACGGTGGCGCAGGCGCGCGCCGCGCAACTCGAACAGGCGGCGTCCGGCGAGCGCAGCGCAGCGGATCGGGCCCGGGCGCAGGAGGCGGCGCTCGGCGCACGCGTCACCGCGGCGGAGGCGGACCTGGCGGCGGCGCAGGCGCGGGCGGTCCTGGTCGGCGGCTTGCTGGATGCACAGCGTGCCCGGTTGGGTGTCGCGCAAATGCCGATCGCGCGGCTGCTGGCGGCGCTCGAATCGCTGGCCGGTCGGCCGACGATCGTGGCGGTCGCGCAACCCGGTTCGGTCGATGACCTGATCCACGTCCGTGCGGTCCTGGGCACCGCGCTGCCCGTCGTCCAGATGCGAACCGCCGATGTCCGGGCGGAACTGGCGACGACGCGGGCGCTGCAGGCGAGCGCATCGCTCGCGGCGCAGGCACTGCGCGACGGTCGCGCCGCGCTGGAACGCGACCGGATGGCGCTGGCCATGCTGGAGGCGCAGCATCGCCAGCGGGCGACCGTGCTGGGCCATGATGCGATCGGCGAATCGGATCGCGCGCTGGCGCTGGGCGAACGTGCGCGCGACCTGGTGGACCGCATGGAGGAGAGCGACACCGCGGTCGCCACCGCCGCGAACCTCGCCACCCTGTCGGGACCGGTGCCGCGACCGGCGGCAACCGGCGTCGCTCCCGGATCGGCGACCGGCACCTATCGCCTGCCGGTCGCTGGCCGATTGGTGACGGGACTGGCCGAATTGTCGCCCAACGGGGTCCGGTCGCGCGGACTGACCTTCGCGGTGGCGGCGTCCGCGCCGGTGGTCGCGCCCGCGGCCGGCACGGTCCGCTATGCCCGGCGATTTCGCGATTACGGCCTGATCGTCATCATCGATCACGGCGATGGCTGGACCAGCCTGCTGACCGGTCTTGGTGCCGTCGATGTCACGTCCGGCATGCCGGTCGCCGCCGGCGCTACGATCGGCACCGCGGCGACGGGGGAAGACCCCCGGGTCACCGTCGAACTGCGCCGCCAGGGCCGCCCGATCGATATCGCCGCGCTGATCGGGTGAGCCGCCATCCGGTCAGCCGCCGTTCAGCGCCGGGGTGCTTTGCTCGCACCCATCAAAGCGGCTAAGGCTTGTCGTTCGACCGATCGTCGGGTGAGTTTTTCCAGGAATCGCGATGCCTCGTCCCTTGCTTACCGCGACTGCCATCGTCGCCGCGCTGACCGCCATCCCGGTCGCGACCGCCGCGATGGCAGCGGTGGATACCGATACCTATCGTGAGTTCGACCAGTTCATCGACGTCTTCAACCGGGTGAAGGCGGACTATGTCGACAAGGTGGACGACAAGACGCTGATCAAGGGCGCGATCCAGGGCATGCTCGCGGCGCTCGATCCGCATTCGTCCTACGAGGATGCGCTGGACTACCAGAACCTGCAGATCATGACCGAGGGCAATTACGGCGGTCTCGGCCTGACGGTCCAGATGGAGGACGGCGCGATCAAGGTCGTCGCCGCGCAGGAGGGCACGCCCGCGTCGAAGGCGGGGATCAAGTCGGGCGACTACATCACCCACATCGACGGCACGCTGATCTTCGGCGACACGCTCGACGAATCGATCGCGAAGATGCGCGGCAAGCCGGGCACGAAGATCACCCTCGGCCTCGTCCGGCCCGGTCGCGACAAGCCGCTGGACGTCACCATGCTTCGCGAGGTGATCGTGCAGCATCCGGTGAAATGGGAAGTGAAGGGCGATGTCGGCTATATCGATATCAATACCTTCTCCGAACATACCGGCGCGGACACGCGCGGCGCGATCATGGGGATCGACAAGGCGCTGGGGCATCGGCCGCTCGGCTATATCGTCGATCTGCGCGAGGATGGCGGCGGGCTGTTGAGCCAGGCGATTGAGGTCAGCGACGCTTTCCTCGACCACGGCGAGATCGTCTCGCAGCGCGGTCGCGAGAAGTCGGATATCGAGCGCTATTACGCAAAGCCCGGCGACGATGCGCACGGGCTGCCGGTCATCGTCCTGACCGATGCGGGCACCGCGTCCGCCTCCGAGATCGTCGCCGGCGCGCTGCAGGATCATCACCGCGCGCTGATCATGGGCGCGCGTACGTTCGGCAAGGGATCGGTCCAGAGCCTGATCCAGCTGGGACCGCAGACCGCGCTTCGCCTGACGACCGCGCGCTATTACACGCCGTCGGGCCGGTCGGTGCAGGAGGGTGGCATCGCCCCCGACATCGCGGTGCCGCAATTGAGCGATCCCGATTTCAAGACGCGCCCCGCGTTCCGCGAGGCCGACCTGCGCCGTCACCTGATCAACGAGGTGAAGGCGGACAACAAGGTCCTTGAAGAAGATACCAAGGACGATCCCCGCTTCACCGGGACCGCGGCCGATCTGAAGAAGCGCGGGATCGACGATTTCCAGCTCTACTATGCGCTGAAGACGATCGCGCGGCTCGGTGGTCCGGCGCAGGTCGCCGCCGCGACCAAGCCGCCGGTCAAGGCGGTCACGCCGTGAACGCGCTCCCCCGCAACGTCGTCACCGCGCGGTGGATCGCGCTGCTGCTGCCAGCTGCGCTGCTGGCGGGGGCGTGGGGGTCGCAGCTGATCGGGCATCTGTACCCGTGCGAGATGTGCCACTGGCAGCGCTGGCCGCATTATGCGGCGGTGATCGTCGCGATCCTGGCGTTCGTCGTCCCGCGGCGGGTGGTGGTGCCGATGGTCGCGCTGGCCGCGGTGCTGATCGCGGTCAGCGGCGGGATCGGCGTCTATCATGCGGGCACCGAATATCACTGGTGGGCGGGGCATACCGCCTGCACCACGACCGCCAACCTGTCGGGGGGCACCGCGGCGCAGCGTCTGGCGGCGATCATGAACGCGCCGATGATCCGCTGCGACGAAGCGCAATGGACCTTCCACGGGATTTCGCTCGCGGGCTTCAACGCGGTCCTGTCGCTGGGCGGGGCGCTGTTGATCGCGGTGCAGCTGGGACGCCGTCGATGAGCCGCTGGCGTCCGGGTGATCGCCGTCCGGCGACGAACGCGATGATCCGCGTCGATCAGGCGGGCGAATATGGCGCGACGCGCATCTATGCGGGGCAGCTCGCGGTGCTGGGCGACCGGCATCCGGCAGCGCGCGCGATCCACCACATGGCGAGCCAGGAGGAGCGCCACCGCGCCTTCTTCGATCGCATGATCGCCGAGCGCGGGGTTCGCCCGACGATCCTCCAGCCGTTCTGGACGGTCGCCGGTTTCGCGCTGGGGGCGGTGACCGCGGCGATCGGTCCCGATGCGGCCATGGCGTGCACCGCCGCGGTCGAGACCGAGATCGACAAGCATTATGCCGAGCAGCTGGCCGAACTCGGCAGCGACGATCCCGAACTCTCCGCCGCGATCGCCGATTTCCAGGCCGAGGAGGTCGAGCACCGCGAGCATGCGCTGGCGGCGGGCGCGGAGAACACGCCGGGCTATCCGGTGCTGAGTGCCGCGATCCGGCTCGGCTGCAAGGTGGCGATCGCGGCCGCCAAGAGGATTTGACGATGCGTGCACGCTTCCCGTTTCCCGTCGCCCTGTTGCTGGCCGCAGCCGTTGCGCCTGCGTTCCCCGCTTTGGCGCAACAGGCGGCATTGCCCGGCGTGATCCCGGTCAAGCCGGCACAGGGCCCGGGCGAAGTCGCGAGGGGGGCGCCGGTCAACGGCGTGCTCGTCCTGTACGGCAACCAGCGCTGCCCGACCGACACGTCAGGCGACGAGATCGTGGTGTGCGAACGGCGCGGCGCGGAAGAACAGTTTCGCGTGCCCAAGGAATTGCGCAATTTCCAGGTGACGCCGGAGAATTCGGCCTGGGCCGTCAAGCAGAAGGCGCTGCTGGCGACCGGGGGGCCGGGCGCCAACGGCACCGGCAGCTGCTCGGTCAACGGCGCGGGCGGTGCGTCCGGGTGCATGACCAGCCAGTTCGCCGAAGCCCGCGCCGCGAACGCCGAACGCAAGGCGGCGGAGGGCGAGGGCAAGTAACCGCGCTTTCCTTTCGCCGGACCTCCCGATAGCATCCCGTTCGGGGGACATGCCATGGCAACCGCGATATCCGGGCCGACCGCGCACAAGCGACCGTTCGCGCCGGACCTGTACGAGAAGATACTGGCGATCGGGGCGGCGCTGCTCCTTGCCGCGGTGCTGGCGGCAATCATCCGGGGCCGTCCCTATTGGGGGCATATCCAGCCGATCATCTGGGTCCACCTGCTGACGATCATGGCCGCGCTGGCGCTGACCCCGACGATGCTGCTTCGCCCCCGCGGCGATTCGCTCCACCGCTCGCTGGGGACCATATGGGTCGTGGCCATGCTGGCGACCGCCATCGCGTCCCTCTTCGTCCGGCTCAGCAACCCCGGCGGGTTCAGCCTCATCCATCTGTTGTCGGTATGGACGCTGGTGCAGGTGCCGATCATCTACTGGTCGGCCAGGACCCACCGCATCGCCCGCCATCGCCGCGCGGTCCGCGCGATGGTGACGGGCGCGTTGCTGGTCGCCGGCTTCTTCACCTTCCCGTTTCAGCGGATGCTCGGGCAGTGGCTGTTCGGGTGACCACCGACCCGCCGCGCGCCTGGGCACTTTGTCTACGAAGGATCGACCGATGGCCGACGTGACATCCCTTTCGATCGCCTTCCTGCTGTTTCCGGGCGTCACGCAGCTTGACCTGACCGGTCCTGCCCAAGTGCTGTCGCGGCTGGGCAATGCGCGGGTCGATCTGGTGTGGAAGACGCTGGAACCCGTGGCGACCGATGCCGGCTTCTCGATCGTGCCGACCGCGACCTTCGCCGACGTGCCGCACCCCGACATCCTGTGCGTGCCCGGCGGCTTCGGGGTCAACGGCGTCATCGCGGACGATGCGGCGATGGCGTGGGTGTCGGGTGCCGGGGCGACCGCGACGTGGGTGACGAGCGTCTGTACCGGGTCGCTGATCCTGGGCGCCGCGGGTCTGTTGAAGGGGTATCGCGCGGGCTGTCATTGGGCCCAGCGCGACATGTTGCCGCTGTTCGGCGCGATCCCGGTCGCCGAGCGTGTCGTCGTCGATCGCAACCGCATGACCGGTGGCGGGGTCACCGCAGGCATCGACTTCGCGCTGACGCTGACCGCGCTACTGCGCGGCGAGGCACATGCGAAGGCGGTTCAGCTCAGCCTCGAATACAGCCCGCAACCGCCATTCGACAGCGGCACACCCGATCGTGCGGACCCGGCAATCGTCGCCGCGGTCGAACGGCGCACCGCAGCGCTGGTCCCGACCCGCGACGACGACCTGCGCGCGCTGGCAAAGGCGCGCGGTTACGGCTGAGCGCGCCGCACCCCGCGCAGCCGGTGCCAGACGAACCCGACGACCAGCAGCACCAGCACGATCCCGATCGCCAGATCGGCGCGGTGGAAGACCGCCTTGACGCGGGGGTCGCTGTTCCACCCTGCGCCCAGCTTCATGCCGATCCAGGCCAGGCCGAAGCACCACGGCCAGGATCCGATGAAGGTATAGGCGTGGAACGGCAGCAACCGCATCCGCGCGACGCCGGCGGGAAAGGCGATGAACGACCGGATCAGCGGCAGCAGCCGCCCGATCAGCACCGCGATGCTGCCGAACCGATCGAAGAACCGGTCCGCCGCGTCGAGCTCGCCCGGGCCGATCAGCAGATAGCGTCCCCAGCGCTCCGCCGCCGGTCGTCCGCCGCGCTTGCCGATCTCGTAGGCGACGATCGACCCGAGGTTGCACCCGATCGCGCCCGCGGTCGCGGCGAGGTAGAGATCGAACCGCCCGGTCGAGACGAGATACCCCGCGAACGGCATGATCACCTCGGAGGGCAGCGGGACGCACGCGCTCTCGATTGCCATCAACAGCGCGAGGCCGAGATAGCCGCCACCGGAAATGACGGCGATGATGACGCTGGCCAGCGCGGCGAGGATATGTTCGACCATGCGCCGCCGATTGCGCGAAGGGGCGGGCCGGGTCAATCGGAACCGCCGGCACCGTCGCGGGTTGCGACTGGATGACCGACCTGATGCTGAACGACGGACGCGCCATGCCCCAGCTGGGGATGGGCGTATACAAGGTGCCCGAGGGCCAGACCGCGGGGATCGTCCGCAACGGGCTGGATGTCGGTTTCCGGCTCGTCGACACCGCCGCCTTCTACCAGAACGAGCGCGGGGTCGGTGACGGGATGAAGGGGACCGACGCCTGGGTGACGACCAAGCTCGCGCCCGGTCGCCATGACGCCGCCGACGCGGCGGCAGCGCTGGACGAGAGCCTGGCGCTGCTGGGGCGCGACAGCGTGGACCTGTACCTGATCCACTGGCCGGTGCCGAGCCAGGGCAAGTTCGTCGAGGCGTGGCGCGCGCTGGTGGCGGCGCGCGACGCGGGCAAGGCGTTGTCGATCGGCGTCTGCAACTTCCTGCCCGAGCATCTCGATGCGATCATCGCCGGCACCGGCGTCACGCCCGCGGTCAACCAGATCGAACTTCACCCCGCCTTCCAGCAGCGCGATGTTCAGGCTTATGGCCGCGACCACGATATCGTGACGCAAAGCTGGAGCCCGCTCGGTCGGGGCGACGGGTTGAAGGACGCCCGACTGACGGCGATCGCCGACGCGCATGGCCGGTCGGCGGCGCAGGTCGTCATCGCCTGGCACCTCGCAAAGGGGCTCGCGGTTATCCCGAAGGCGTCGAGCGCCGAGCATCTGACGGACAATTTCGCCGCGCAGGACGTGACGCTGAGCGACGACGACATCGCCGCCATCGACGCGATGGACGATGCCGGCGGCAGGCTGGGCCCCGATCCCCGATCGATGTGACCTGATGGCGCCCGGCCCCTAGCCGATCGCGGCGTGTGCCGCCTTCAGATCCTCCACGAACCGGTCATATTCGACCGCGGCCAGTGCTTTGTCGGGCAACCGTAGCAGGTAGCTTGGGTGCACCGTGATCCACGCGGCGTCGCCGCTCGCCAGCGTCAGCAACCGGCCACGCTCGCGACCGATCGTCACGACCCGTCCGAACAGCGACCGTGCTGCGGTGGCGCCCAGGGCGACCGTCATCTTCGGACGGATCAGCATCGTCTCCTGTTCGATCCACCAGCGGCAGGCCTCGATCTCGCCGCCATCCGGCTTGGCATGGATGCGCCGCTTGCCGCGCGGCTCGAACTTGAAATGCTTCACCGCATTGGTGACGTACGTCCGCGTGCGATCGATCCCCGCCGCCGCCAGCGCGCGGTCGAACATCTGACCCGCAGGGCCGACGAACGGCGTGCCCGCCAAATCCTCCTGGTCGCCCGGCTGTTCGCCGACGAACATCATGGTGGCATCGGCCGGCCCCTGTCCGAACACGGTCTGCGTCGCCGGGCGATACAGCGAACAGCGCGTGCACCCCGCCGCCTCGTCGCGCAGCGCCTCCCACGCAATCTGGCTGTTGCCGCCGATTTCGTCCCTGGCCTTCGTCATCATGCCGGCCTCTCTCGCCTGTGCCCCTGCGATCATCGCCGGGACGAGCGCGGTTTCGGGCATGTTCTTCCAGTATTTGCGCGGCATCTCCTTCAGCATCATGCCCTTCTTCAGCCGCGCGGGATTGAAGATGCTGGCGTAATAGGTCTTCCAGACCTCCTCGGTCGGGTCGCCCTCGGGCGCGTCCGCCTTGGTCGCGCCGGGACCTTCGGTCAGCGTCGTGCCGTCCCAGTGCAGCGACAGCGCGGGTGTCAGGATCGACCAGCGCATGCTGGCGAACCGGTTGAGGAAGAAGGCGGCGTTGGCGCGGACGATATGATGTTCGGGCTCGAACCAGGCGACGAAGCGCGGCGTGCCGTCGTCGTCCTCGACCTCGCGGAAGCGCAGGAACGCACGCATCTTGTGGATGTCGCGGCGCACCGCCTTGGCAAGCCCCTCCAGACGGCGGACCAGCGGATCGGCATGATCCTCCACCAGCTTGGGCTCGCGCTGCAACCGGTCGAGCGCGGTGTAGAGCAAGGCGAAGCGTTCGGGATCGGCGGACAGGACGACGCTGCGCGCGAGATCGATGAAGGCGCGCGGGACGGTCAGGTTGGCGGTCGGCGGGACCGGCGATGCGTCGGCGGGCGTCGCGAACAGGTCGGCGGGGGCGTCGCCGACCTGCCAGACGACGTCCTCGGGGCCGATCCCCTGCGCGATCAACCCCCGCGCGGCGTCGCGCCAGCCGTCGAAATCGTCTGGATCGGCAAGGGAAACGGTGTGCATCACACCCCGAACAACTCCAGCTGCGTCGTCCGGGTTGCCACGATCGGGCGCAATTCCGCCTTGTCCGACAGCGCGACCGGTCGCCAATCCTCCGCGATCAGGAAGGGCCGCACCTTCGCCACCGACACCGTCAGCCGCGCCACGTCCGCCAGCGTCAGCCGACGCCACCGCCGGCTCGTCAGGATCGCGTTCACTGCCTTCACGCCGAGCCCCGGCACGCGCAGCAGCATCTCGCGCGGGGCGCGATTGACGTCGACCGGGAAGGACGCGCGGAACTTCAGCGCCCAGGCGAGCTTCGGATCGATGTCGAGCGGCAGCATCCCCGTCGCATCGTCCGCCGCGGCGACGACCTCGTCGGGCTTGTAGTCGTAGAAGCGCATCAGCCAGTCGGACTGGTACAGCCGATGTTCGCGCATCAGGGGCGGGCGTTGCAGCGGCAGCACCGCGCTGGCGTCGGGAATCGGGCTGAACGCCGAATAATAGACGCGGCGAAGCGAAAACCGGTCGTACAGCGACGAGGCGCGGCGGACGATGTCGCCATCCGTCGCGGGCGTCCGCGCCGACGATCATCTGCGTCGATTGCCCCGCGGGGGCGAAGCGCGGCGCGGACCGGTAGCGTTTGCGCGCGTCGGCGGTATCGACGATCGCGGTCTTCGCCTCCGCCATCGCGTGTTCGATCCGGACCGCGTCCTTCTCGGGCGCGAGCCGCTTCAGGCCGCCGACGGTCGGCAGTTCGACGTTGATCGAGACTCGGTCGGCATACAGTCCCGCCTGGTGGACCAGCGCGGGATCGGCGTCCGGGATCGTCTTCAGGTGGATATAGCCACGAAACTGGTGATCCTCGCGCAGGCTCCGCGCGACCTCGACGATCTGCTCCATCGTGTAGTTGGACGAAGCGATGATGCCCGACGACAGGAACAGCCCCTCGATATAATTGCGCTTGTAGAAGGCCAGCGTCAGCTGGACGACCTCGTCGGGCGTGAAGCGCGCGCGGCGGACGTTCGAACTTTTCCGGTTGATGCAATAATGGCAGTCGAAGATGCAGCTGTTGGTCAGCAGAATCTTCAGCAGGCTGATGCAGCGGCCATCGGGCGCATAGGCGTGGCAGATGCCCATGCCCTCGGTCGATCCCAGCCCCTTGCCGTCGCGCGAATTGCGCTTGGCGGTGCCCGACGAGGCGCAGGACGCATCATATTTGGCCGCGTCCGCCAGGATCGCTAGCTTCTGCCGAGTGTCGAGCTGCGCCATGCGTTCCACATACGTTCCGCGGCGCGCCGACGCAATTGCTATGGGTTAGCGTGCGTCGCGATCCGTCTGGAGCCGGTGGATGAAGCTTTCGGTATCCTCGACGAACGATCGCACCGGACGACCGCTCGGATCGCGCGAGGGCTTGAAGCGGAAGCGCTGTTCGATCAGCCGGCAGGTGGTGTCGTCGACGTTGCGATCGCCGCTTGCTGTCGGTGACGACGCAGCGATCGACACGGCCGTCGATCTCGACCGCGAAGCGGACGCCGACCGTCAGCGTTTCGGGACCGCCCTCGTCATGGCGAACGTCCGAATACCCCAGCCGCCCCTTGGTCTGGACCGGTTCGGAATAATCGCCGTCGCCGTCGCCATCTCCCGATCGGCCGCTACCCATGCCGTTGCCGATGCCGCCCGCGCCGTTGCCGGGCCCCGGTACGGGCGCGGCGCCGGTCGATCCCTGTAACCCGATGTTGGCGATCGGCGCGGTCACGATCGGCGGCGGCAGGATCGGCGGGACGATCGGCTTGGGCGCGACGATATCGGTCGCCTTCGACCGCAGATTGGCGGGGGCGGCGGCGCCTTCCTTGCGGTGGCTCTTCTGCGGTTCGACGTGCGGCTTTTCGGCGGCGGGGGCGGGGGCGGCGGCGCGACGCCGAAGATCTTCAGTCCCTCCTGCGCGATGACGGGCATCCGCACCGTCAGCCCGAACAGCAGCGCATAGAGCAACAGCCCCTGGACCAGGATCGCCCCGACGGCGGCGACGATGCGCCCGTTCAGAATGGATCGATCCGCCGTCACACCGGACATTTCGGGCGGGGTGACGGATTTGCAAGGGCGGCTATGCCGCGGCGATCAGCCCCTCGGCGGCCCGCAGGTCCACCGACACCAGCCGGCTGACGCCGCGTTCGATCATCGTGACGCCGAACAGCCGGTGCATCCGGCTCATCGTGACGGCGTTGTGCGTGACGACGAGATACCGGGTAGCGGTCTCGCGCGCCATCCGGTCGAGCAGGTCGCAGAAGCGTTCGATATTGGCATCGTCGAGCGGCGCATCGACCTCGTCGAGCACGCAGATCGGTGCGGGGTTGGTCAGGAACAACGCGAAGATCAGCGCGACCGCGGTCAGTGCTTGCTCGCCGCCCGACAACAGGGTCAGCGACTGGAGCCGCTTGCCCGGCGGCTGCGCCATGATCTCCAGCCCGGCCTCGAGCGGATCGTCCGAATCGATCATTTCAGATGCGCCTGGCCGCCGTCGAACAACGTCGTGAACAGCGTCCGGAAATGCGCGTCGACCGCCTCGAACGCGGCGCGCAATCGCTGTCGGCCTTCGCGGTTCAGCGTGCCGATCGAACCGCGCAACCGCGCGACCGCCTCGCCCAGGTCGGCGCGCGCAGCGGCGTTGCCGGTGCCGGCGGACTCCATCTCGGCCAGTTCGCGTTCGGCGACGAGGTTGACCGGGCCAATCCGCTCGCGCTCGGCGGTCAGTCGCTCGTGCGCGAGCGATTCCTCCTGCGGGCTGCGGACATCGTCCGCGGCGAACGCCATTCGTTCGGGCAGGACGGGCGCGGGGCAGGCGAAGCGTTCGCCCGACAGCCGACCCATCTCGACACGGCGCAATTCCTGGTTCTCGGACTCGCGCGACCGCGCCCGGCACGCGCCTCGCGCGCCGCGGCCAGCGCTTCGTTGGCGCGGGCATGCGCCGCTTCGGTGGCGCGCAGCGCGGTGTCGGCGGCGCGCTCGTCGGTCTGCAGCGTGTCGGCGGCCGTGCGTGCGGACTGGTGGTCGATGTCCAGCGTGGCGATCTCCGCGTCGAGCGCGGCGGGGCGGGGCGCCAGCGTTTCGATGTCGCGCGCGATCTCGGCGTCGCGCCGGGCCATGTCGGCGATGCGCTTCGCGGCTTCGCCGGCGCGGGCCTTCCAGCTTCGCGTGTCGGCGTGGGCGGCGGCGAGGCGCTCGCGGGTGGCGGCCATGCTTGCCGCCGCGGATGGCC
>CAMQQG010000404.1:0-23917 GCA_947034895.1 Rhytidiadelphus loreus | reverse complement strand
GGGCGGGTGACGTCGTGATCGAAACCGAACGTCTTATCCTGCGCGAATGGCGGGAGGACGATGCCGGGGCGATGCACGCGATGGGCCAGGACGCGCGCGTCATGGCGTTCCTGGGTCCCCTATACGATCGCGCGGAAGCGGAGCGCATCGTCGCCGGGCAAATCGTCAACCAATCGCTGTTCGGCCATTGCTTCTGGCCGATCGAGCGTCGCACGGACGGCATGTTCCTCGGTTTTTGCGGCCTGCAACTGGGGCCGAAGGGGACGCCGATCGAAGGCGGCATCGAGATCGGCTGGCGATTGGCGCATCACGCCTGGGGACATGGCTATGCCCGCGAGGCGGCGGCGGCAACGCTTGCGTGGGGCTGGGACACGCTCGATGTGGACCGCATCGCCGCGATGACCGTTCCGGAGAACACCCGAAGCTGGGGCCTGATGGAGCGGCTGGGGATGCGGCGGATCGCTGCCGAGGATTTCGACCACCCGGACCTGAGCGAGGACGATCCGCTTCGTCCGCCATATCCTCTACCGGATCGAACGCCCGGTCGCCGAATAAAACCCCTTCCGTTCGTTTCGAGCGAAGTCGAGAAACCGGATTCGGAGACAGGTTTCTCGACTACGCTCGAAACGAACGGTGGGGGGGGCGAAATTGCCCGCCGTTCCTCACGCGGGCGCGAGCGACGCCTGTAATTTTGCGATGATCGCCGCCTCGGTCGCGTTCTCCGTCTCGATCCGCGTCTGCAGCGCGGCGAGCGCGGGGTAGGGCGGGGCGAGGTCGGCGGCGCGGGCGATGGCCTGCTCCTCCACGTCGGTCGATAGCGCCGATATCTGCGCATGCCACTGGTCGAGCGACCCCAGCGCGGTCTGCGCGTCGAGCCACTTGTCGCTGCCCGCCGGCTGGCCCCGGGCCGCCCGCGATGCCGCTTCGGCCTTGGCGGCATCGGCCGCGAATCCCCTTGCGATCGTGTCGATCTGTACCCCGGTCGCCGCGATCGAACGGTCGAGCACGGGATCGTCCGTTGCGGGGGGCGGGGGCGTCGGGGCAGGATCCGCGAAGCTCGTCTTCTCGATCGGGCGCGGCGCCAGCGACGGATAGCCACCGCCGGACGGCCGCGAACACGCGGTGAAGAGCAGCATCGCCGCAAGCGGCACGAGGGGGAAGCGGGGAAGGTCCATCGCCATCCGCTGTATGCGGCGCATCTTTATCGCGCAACGGGACTTGCACCGCAGCAAAACCGCTTCTATCAGCGCCGCTCCAGTGCACCCGTAGCTCAGCTGGATAGAGCATCAGACTACGAATCTGAGGGTCGGACGTTCGAATCGCTCCGGGTGCACCAACTTCCCCCATCGTCGGCAACGGCACGGCCGGATGCGTCAGCCGACGCTTCGTTCGCCATGTTCGAGCATCGCGGGGATGACCAGATCCTCCTCGTCCGCCAGATGGCGCAGCAACAGCGCAAGCAACCTGTCCGCCTTGTCGGCGTAGGTGTCCGCCGCCTTCCTCCGTGCGTCGTCGTCACGCGCCCATCGCCGCCAGGAGGCCACGCGCGCCGTCGGCCGAGGCAGTCAGCGCATCGTGGATGACCAGATGGTCGTTTTCCAGCAAATCGAAGCCCGCCTCCATCCGCCGATCGAGCGCGCGGAATTTCGGGAAATAGGCGCTGTCCTCGATCTGGTGGTGCGCGTTCAGGTGCTGCAGGAACTGGTTGAGCTGGGGCACGAAGAAGCGCTGAAATCCGGCGGCGTCCACCTTGCCCTCGCGAAATGCCAGCGTGGCGCGCTGCAAATGGCCGCCATGGTCCCGCAAGCTGGCATGGACCTGTAGCCAGAACGCGGACAGGTCCGCGAAGTTACGATGCGTTCGCCAGACCGGGGCGGGATAGGTCGCGCGGAGATAGGCGATGCTGTCGGGCAATCCGTCGCGCGTGGCCAGCGGCCATATCGTCATGTCCTGGGTCATCGGTCCGGTCGCTCCGCCGGCGGGATCGGCCGGAACCGATCGATTAGGACGCGGGACTATGGGCGATCAATCGACATGGCGGAACTCCGCCCACGCCGCCGCATTGCAATCGATTGTTGATTTCTCGTCGCCGGCCATTAGGGTGTCCGCAACAGCCTGCGCCAGACGGGCGATCCCCTGTGAGGATGGCCATGATGCGTTTGCCCGATTCAAAACCCCATCTGTCGCTGCCCCGCATCCTCGAGATGAACCTGGGGTTCCTCGGCCTGCAATTCAGTTTCGGGCTGCAGCAGGGCAATATGGCGCCGATCTACAGCTATCTCGGCGCATCCGAGGCATCGCTGCCGTTGTTGCAGCTGGCCGGGCCGCTCACCGGGCTGCTGGTCCAGCCGCTGATCGGCGCGTTGAGCGACCGGACCGATTCGCGCTGGGGCCGGCGGACGCCCTATTTCGTGTTCGGCGCCGTGCTGTGCGCGATCGGGCTGTTCTTCATGCCGCTCAGCAGTTCGATCCTGATGGCGGTGTCGATGCTGTGGATCCTGGATGCCGGCAACAACATCACGATGGAGCCATACCGCGCCTACGTCTCCGACCGTCTGAACGAACCGCAGCACGAGATCGGCTTCCTCACGCAATCGGCCTTTACGGGTCTTGCGCAGATGCTCGCCTTCCTGACGCCGTCGCTGTTGGTGTGGTTCGGGATGAACCAGGACTGGGTGGATGCGCACCACATTCCCTATACCGCGCGGATCGCCTTCATGGTCGGGGCGGCGCTGTCGCTGGGGACGATCCTGTATTCGATCCGGCGGGTGCCCGAACTGCCGCTGTCGCTTGCCGAGCGCGCCCGGATCGCCGCCGCGCCAAAGGGGCTGGGGGCCGCGATCATGGAGATCGGTCGTGCGATCCGCGACATGCCGGTCGCGATGCGCAAGCTGGCGCTGATGAGCCTGTTCCAATGGTATGCGATGGCGGCATACTGGACCTATGTGATCTACACGATCGCGCGGTCGGTCTACGGCACGGCGGATGCGCAATCGTCGGGCTACCACTCCGCGGTGCTGACCAATGGCGAGGTCGCCGCCTTCTACAACGGCGTCGCCTTCGTCGCGGCCTTCGCGATGGTGCCGCTCGCGCGGCGGATCGGGGCGGCCAGCCTGCACGCCCTTTGCCTGGTGCTGGCGGGGATCGGCATGCTGTGGTTGCCGCACATCACCGACAAGGCGCTGCTGTTCGTTCCCGCCATCGGCGTCGGGATCGGCTGGGCCAGCATCATGGGCAATCCGTACGTCATCCTGGCGGGGTCGATCCCGCCCGAGCGTACCGGGGTCTACATGGGCATCTTCAACATGATGATCGTGATCCCCATGCTGTTGATCGCCGCGACCTTGCCATTTTACTACGGCCCCTTGATGCATGGCGACCCGCGCAACGTGCTGACCCTGTGCGGTATCCTGATGTTCTGTGCCGCAGCGGCGGTGTGGAGCGTGCGCGAGCGCAATGCCGAGGGCCTGCCGGTCGGTGCCACGCACGAATCATGAGCGATACGGTGATCGTCCTGCAGGGCACTTCGACGAGCGTGGTGCTGGAACCTTGTCCGGGCAGCGCGCCGCGGTGGCGCTGGTGGGGGCCGCGCGTCGATGTGCGGGGATTGCCGTCGCTGGCGGCGGTCCGCCCTGCGGCATCGTTCTCGCTGGACAGGGATCAGCCGCTGACCGTCGTGCCGGGCTTCGGCGCGGGCTGGTTCGGCCCTGCGGCGCTGCGCGCGCACCGGGACGGACAGTGTTTTGCACAGGCGTTCGAGACGGTGTCGGTCGATCGTGATGGCGACGTGCTTGCGATCACCCTGGCGGACCGGGCGGCGGGGCTGACGCTGGTCCAGCGGATCGCCGTGTCGGGCGACGTCGTGACGCTGTCCGCGTCGGTCGTGAACGATGGCGCGGATGTGCTGGACGTCGAATGGCTGGCCGCGGGCACATTGCCGCTGCCGGCCGATTGCGTCGATATCCGCAGCTTCACCGGCCGCCACAACGCCGAGTTCGTCCCGCAGGTCGAGCCGATGCCGGCGCATGGCTGGGTGCGGGAAAACCGGCGCGGGCTGACGGGGCATGCAGGGCCGCCGGGATTGTTCGTCACGGGGCCTTCCACGGGCTGGCATGCAGGGCGCGTTCATGCGGCGCAGCTTGCCTGGTCGGGCAACCACCGGCTGGCGGTCGAGCGCGACGATGACGGCGTCTGGACGCTGCAGATGGGCGAGGCATTGGTCCCCGGCGAGATGCGGCTGGCGCCGGGCGAGCGGTATGACACCCCGGAAATCCTCGCGACGTGTTCGATCGACGGCACGAACGGCGCGATCCAGCAATTCCATGCCGCGATCCGCGCGCGCGGGCCATGGGCCGGTGCCGATATGCCGCCGCGCCCGGTGCATGTGAACAGCTGGGAAGGATTTTACTTCGATCACGACGAGGCGGCGCTGATGGCGCTGGCGGATCGATCGGCGGCGCTGGGGGTGGAGCGGTTCGTCCTCGACGATGGCTGGTTCCTGGGGCGCGACGACGATACCGCCGCGCTGGGCGACTGGACCCCGGATGCCCGCAAATATCCGCGTGGGCTAAGGGCGCTCGCAGATCATGTCGTCGGCCTGGGCATGGAGTTCGGCCTGTGGGTGGAACCCGAAATGGTGAACCCCGACAGCGACCTGTTCCGCGCGCATCCCGACTGGGCGCTGCAGCTCGGTGGCGTTCCGCGCCTGACCGCGCGCAACCAGCTGGTCCTCGATCTCGGCCGCGCGGATGTCTGCGATCACCTGTTCGCCGTCCTCGATACGCTGCTGCGCGACCTGCCGATCGCGTATCTGAAATGGGATCACAATCGCGACCTCGCGCCGGCGGGCGGTGCCGATGGCCGTGCCGGCTACCACGCGCAGGTTGACGGCGCCTACGACCTGATCGACCGGCTGCGGGCGGCGCACCCCGCGCTGGAGATCGAAGCGTGCGCGGGCGGGGGTGGCCGTATCGACGCCGGCATCGCGGCTCGGACGCACCGGTTCTGGACGAGCGATTGTATCGACGCGGTCAGCCGGGTCGGCATGCAGCGGGGATTCCTGCACTTCATGCCACCCGAGTTGATGGGCGCGCATGTCGGGGCAAGCCCGGCGCATTCGACGGGCCGTCGCCAGTCGATGGCGTTCCGCGCGGCGGTCGCGCTGCCCGGCCATTTCGGGATCGAACTGGACCCGGCGGCGATCGCGGTGGAAGACAGGCCGGTGCTGGCGGCGGCGGTCGATCGCTACAAGGCGCTGCGCGATCGCTTTCACCATGGCCGCCTATGGTTGGGCGAGGGGCCGGATGGCCTCGTCTGGCAGGCGCATGGCGATCCTGACGATCTGCTGCTCCAGCTGATCCGGGTCGCACCGACGACCGTGCGCCGACCGCCGCCGATCGCGCTGCCGATGCTGGCGGGGGCGGGGCCATTGCGCGTCCGGCTGATCGACGTCGCGGCCGAGCCGGATCATCCCGCGCCGGATGCGCCTTCGTTCGCGGCGATGCGCGCGGATGGCGTGGTCTTCGACGGCGACTGGCTGGCGCAAGCCGGATTGCCGACGCCGGCGATGAAGGCGGAAAGCGTCGCCTTGTTCCGGATCACCGCCGCATGACCGGATCGCCCGTCACCAGCCACTGGTCCGCGGAGGCGGTTGCCGGCATCGCCGCGAAACGCGGTACGGCGCTGCCCGTCTTCGGTCCCGCCGATGTGGTGCCGATCGTCCCCGATCATGATCTGTGGGACATGTGGCAGATCGCCTATGCCGACGGTCGCACCGCGATGCCGGATGGGCGAAGCTGGTGGTTCTTCCTCGCCACGCCGCGCTTCGACGATCCCGACCTGCGCCACGATGCCGCACGGATCCGCCTGACCAGCCACGGCGCGGGCGGCTGGCGCGATCATGGCGACGTCTTCGCCGATGGCTTCACGCCGGGCAGCCGCGAATGGTCGGGCTGCGCCGTCCTGGCCGAGGACGACGTGACGCTCACGATGTATTTCACCGCGACCGGACGCAGGGGCCAGGCGCGCACGTTCGAACAGCGCCTGTTCGAGACGACCGGACGGTTCCTGCCGGACGCCGCGCGCACCGAAGGCTGGAGCGACCCCGTGCAATCGGTCGCGAGCGACGGCGTTCGGTATCACCTTGCGGATCAGCCGATTGCGATCGACGATCGCATCAAGGGCTTTCGCGATCCCGGTTATTTTCGCGATCCCGCGGATGGTGCCGAATATCTGCTGTTCGTCGGTTCGACCGGGGACGCGATCTACGATGGCGTCATCGGCGCGGCGATGCGCACCGCGGACGGATGGTCGCTGATCGATCCGCTGGTCGAAGCGATCGGCGTGAACAGCGAGCTGGAACGGCCCCATATCGTCGTGCGTGACGGCCTTTATTACCTGTTCTGGTCCACGCAGGGAAAGCGGTTCGCCCCGGGACTGATTGCGCCGACCGGGCTGTATGCGATGGTCGCCGACAGTGTCGCCGGGCCCTGGCGACCGGTCAACGGGACCGGCCTGATCGCGGGCAATCCACCGACCGAGCCGACACAGGCCTATTGCTGGTGGGTGACGGGCGAACTCGACGTCATCAGCTTCGTCGATTTCTGGGGGCTGGGTGGCGCAGCGGCGGACACTGCCGCCCTGCGCCGTGCGCATTTCGGGGGGACGGCGGCGCCGTGGTTCCGGCTGACGATCGATGGCGACCGGGTGACGGTCGCCGACCGATCCTAGGCCGAATCGCGCACCACCAGCACGGGCGCCATCTCCACCGACGCGGAATCCTCGCCGGCGATCCGTGCGTATAGCGCCGCGACCATTGCCCGCGCGCCGGCGGCGATGTCCTGCTGGATCGTCGTGATCCGCGGCACCGTCTGCGTCGCCAGCGGCAGGTCGTCATAGCCGACCACGCGGATGCTGCCGGGCACGTCGATGCCGTGATCCGCCAATACCCTCAATGCCGTCATCGCGATGACATCCGACGCACAGGCGATGCCGTCGATCCCGTCGGCGAAGCGCGCGACATGCGCCGCGATCTCGTGGCCCATGATGTCGGACGCCAGGTGCGTGTCGAGCTGTAGCGGCGGCGCCAGTCCCGCCCCGGCGGTCGCGGCGGCGACGCCTTCGCAGCGCTGGCGGATTTCCGGCGTGCGGATCTCGCCGAGGAAGGCGATGCGCTTCGCCCCGGCGGCGATCAGCCGTTCGCCCGCCATCCGTCCCCCTGCGACGTTGTCGGTGCCGACCGAGCAGTGCACCTGTCCCGCCCAATGGCCGCCCCAAGCGACCAGCGGGCGATAGCGCGCGGCGACCCGTTCGATCGCCGCCTGCTGGTCCGACTGGCCGATCAGCAGGACGCCGTCCATCATCCCCGAATCGACGATCCGTTCCAGCCAGTCGTCGGCGTCCGGAATGATCCGCGACAGCATGACGTCATAGCCGTTCTCCGTCAGCGCATCGGCCAGATAGCCCAGCATGGTCATGAAGAACGGGTCCGAAATATGCTGGCGCCGCTCATGACCCAGCGGAACGACGACGCCGATCACGCCCGTCCGTTGCGTGCGCAGTCGCGCCGCCATCTGGTTCGGCCGGAAATCGTATTCCGCGGCCAGCGCCTGGATCCGATTGCGGGTGTGGGTGTTGACCAGCGCCTTGCCCGCCAGCGCGCGCGAGACGGTGCCGGGCGACACACCCGCGATACGGGCGAGTTCGGCGATGTTGCGGACGCGTCGGCCGCCGGGCGTTGTCGGTTCGTCCATCATCGTTCGCCTGTCATGCCGCCGGTCGTCGTGCCGCCCGATTCCGCGAACCGCAACCGTAAAGCCGTGGTGCACGAATATCACGCCATGGGACAATGTTCGACAATCGATTGCAAAATCGATTGCAATCGATTGCTGATAGGATAGATCGGCAATCATTCAGCGGTCCATAGAGGCCGTGTCACTGGGAAGAGGGGTCTGGACATGCGTTCTTCAGCATCATCGTTCGTGTCGCTTGGCGCGCTGGCCATCGCATTGTGTGGCAGTTCCGCCGTCGCGCAGGTCGCGACCTTGCCGACCCCGAATTCCAGCCAGCCCGGCGCCCCGGTCGCCGCCGACGCGCAGGCGACGGCGGACGCGCCCGATGTCGGCGCTTCCGGCCAGTTCCTGAACGACATCGTCGTGACCGGATCGCGCCAGGGCCAGACCAAGTTCCGCAGTTCGATCTCGACGACCGATCTCACCGGCGCGCAGGTGACGCAGTTCACCCCGCGCTCGGAAGCCGACGTGCTCCACCTGATCCCCGGCATCCGCGTCGAATCGACGGCGGGCGAGGGCGGCAATTCGAACATCACGGTGCGCGGCCTGCCGCTCGCCTCGGGCGGATCGAAGTACGTCCAGCTGCAGGAAGACGGGCTGCCCGACGTCGAGTTCGGCGATATCGCGTTCGGTAACAACGATTTCTGGCTGCGGTACGACTACACCGTCGACCGTGTCCAGGCGGTTCGCGGCGGCACGTCGTCGACCGGCGCGTCGCAGGCGCCCGGCGCGATCATCAACTACGTTTCCAAGACGGGCGAGGTCGCGGGCGGCAAGATCGGCGTGACCGCGGGGCTCGGCTATAACGAGCAGCGGGTCGATTTCGACTATGGCGCGCCGATCAACGATACGCTGCGCTTCAACGTCGGCGGCTTCTATCGTACCGGCGAAGGCCCGCGCGAGCTGAGCTATCGCGGTCTCAACGGGTATCAGGTCAAGGGCAACGTCACCAAGACGTTCGACGGCGACAACGGCTATATCCGCCTGAACTTCAAGCGTCTGGACGACCGCGCGCCGTCCTATACGTCCGGGCCGTTCGGCGTGAACGTCAGCGGCAACGAGATTACCGGCTATTACCCGCTCGCCGGCTACGACACGCGCAAGCAGGATTCGTTCTCGACGAACAACCTGACCTTCCCGATCGTCGGCGCCAACGGCAAGGTCACGACGGGCAGCAACAAGGACGGCATTTCGGTCCGGTCCAGCACCATTGGCGGCGAGTTCCACGACAAGCTGGGCGACCATTTCACGGTCGACGACCGGTTTGGCTACACTTGGAACAACGGCACCTTCTCCGTGCCGTTCTACGGCAGCCTGACGACCGCGTCGGCGCTGACGACCGGCGCCGGTGCGTACACGGTCACGACCGCGAACGGCACGACCTACACCGCGGCACAGGCGCGTTACGCCAACGGGCCGAGCGCGGGCCAGGTCGTCCCCGGTGCGGCGGTGGTGAATGCCAACCCGACGCTGAACACGACGATGAACAACATGAACCACTGGGCCAATGATTTCGGCCTGACGGGCAAGTTCGATCTCGGCAGCGGTCACGTCACCGGCCGCGCTGCCTATTATCACTACGACCAGACGATCGACATGGACTGGCACTGGAACGGCAGCCTGACCGCCGGCACCGCGGGCAACCCCGCGCAGATCGACCTGTACAATGCCGCGGGCGTGAAGCTGACCGACAACGGCCTGACCGGGTATAACAACCAGTGGGGCGGGTTCGATCGCCACTACAACCTCGATTATACCGGCGAGGCCCCGTACGCGTCGCTGAACTACGAGGACGCGCACATCGACCTCGATGCCAGCGCGCGTTATGACAGCCTGCATGCGACGGGCAATTTCGCGCAGACGTCGGCCACGAAGACCTCGCTCGACGTGAACGGCGACGGCGTGCTGTCGGTGGCCGAACAGAATGTCTATCTGAACGGCGGCGTCGCGCAGAAGGTGAACTACCGCGTCAATTACTTCAGCTGGTCGTTCGGCGCGAACTACCGGTTCGACGGCAGCACCAGCGTGTTCGTCCGCGCGAGCGAGGGGCACCGCGCCAATGCGGACCGCCTGCTCGGCAACGGACCGGGCTATTTCAACGCGGACGGCAGCCTTGCGGCGGGCGGCAAGCAGGTCGCGGTCAATCCGGTCACGCAGCAGGAAGCGGGCATCAAGAACCGTGGCGGGTCGGGCGCGTTCAGCTACGGTCTGTTCCTGACCGGCTTCCGCAGCCAGGCGACCGAGTTCAACATCGATATCACCCAGGCCGGCGTGACGTTGCTCAACCAGCGTTACCACACGTACGGCGCGGAGCTGGAATCACAGTTCAGCTACGGTCACCTCGCGCTGAATGCCAATATCGTCTACACGCATTCGCGGATCGTCGAGGATGCGATCAGCGGCAATGCCGGGCATACGCCGCGCGCCACGCCCGACTTCATGTTCACGGTATCGCCGACGTATAGCATGAAGTTCGGCGCGGTGGGCTTCACCTATCTCGGCCAGACCGCCAGCTATCCGAACGACGACAATATCCTGAAGCAGCGCGGGCAGGGCATCTTCAACGCGTTCGTCTACGTGAAGCCGGTCGCGCCGCTGACCATCAGCCTGAACGTCGCGAACGTCTTCAACGCCTGGGACCAGGCCGGGCGGCTCGACCAGGATACGGTCGGCGACCTGAAGACCACGGGCGCGGTGTTCGGCGTGCCCTATGCGGCGACGAACCGGATCGGGCTGGGCCGGACCTTCTCGCTGTCGGCCAGCTTCACCTTCTGACGACCGGGGCGCCGCGCTTCGGCACGGCGCCCATTGCTGCTAGGGCCTCATCATGAGCCAGGACCGCAGCATCCGTTCCATCCTGATCGTCGGCGGCGGTTCGGCGGGGTGGATGACCGCGGCGGCACTTGCCAACGCGCTGCCGCGCGGTTGCGCGATCACGCTTGTCGAATCGGATGCGATCGGGACCGTCGGCGTGGGCGAGGCGACGGTGCCGCCGATCCGCCAGTTCAACGCGACGCTGGGCATAGACGAGAACGAATTCGTTCGCCGGACGCAAGGCTCGTTCAAGCTCGGCATCGAATTCGTCGAGTGGGGGCGGCTGGGTCACCGCTATTTCCATCCCTTCGGCAGCTTCGGGCGCGACTTCGATATCGTCGCGCTACACCAATATTGGCTGGCCGCGCACCGCGACGGGGCGGCACCGCCGCTGGACGATCTGGCAATGGCATGGGGTGCCGCGAAGCGTGGCCGCTTCGCGCCGCCGGTCGGCGATCCGCGCAGCGTCGCCTCCACCTTCGACTATGCCTATCATTTCGATGCCGGGCTCTATGCCCGCTTCCTGCGCGATTACGCAGAGGCGCGGAACGTCGTGCGCATCGAGGGGATGATCGCGGGCGCGGACCTTCATCCGGAGACGGGGCATGTCACGCAGGTCACGCTCGCCGACGGGCGACACCTGGCGGCCGACCTGTTCATCGATTGCTCGGGCTTTCGCGGGCTGCTGATCGAGGGCGTGCTGGGCGCGGGCTATGAGGACTGGACGCACTGGCTGCCGTGCGACCGCGCGGTGGCGGTGCCATGCGCGCCGGTGTCCGATCTGCTGCCCTATACGCGGTCCACGGCGCGCGAGGGCGGTTGGCAATGGCGCATCCCGCTGCAGCATCGCACCGGCAACGGCTATGTGTATGCCAGCGCGCATCTGTCGGACGACGAGGCCGCGGCGACGCTGCTCGCCAATCTCGACGGCGAGGCGCTAGGCGATCCGCGCCCGCTCCGGTTCACGACGGGCCGGCGCAAGCGCTACTGGCATCGCAACGTCGTCGCGATCGGGCTGTCCAGCGGTTTCATGGAGCCGCTGGAATCGACCAGCCTGCACCTGATCCAGGCCGGGATCGCCAAGCTGATCGCGCTGTTCCCGACGCGCGATTTCGATCCGATGCTGGCGGCGGAGTATGACCGGATCGCGATCGCGGAGGTCGAGCGGATCCGCGATTTCCTGATCCTGCATTACAAGCTGACCGAACGGACCGATGCGTCGCTTTGGCGCTATTGCGCGGCGATGGCGGTGCCCGAAACGCTTTCGACCCGGATCGACCTGTTCCGTCGCTACGGCCGGCTGGTGCCGCGCGAATATGACCTGTTCGGATCGGCGAGCTGGCTGTCGGTACAGATGGGGCAGTTCAATACCCCCGATGCGCCCGATCCGTTGCTCGCGCACCGGATGGGCGACGGCCGGGTGCCGATCGCGCAACTCGCGGAGGCGATCGAGCGGATGGCGGAGACGATGCCGACGCACCGGGCCTATATCGACCGTCACTGTCGGGCCGTGCGATGAGCTACGGCAGGCCGATCGTCGAGGTCGATGGGATCGATGCCGCGCGGTTCCGCGACGACATCCTGCCCGCCGGACAGCCTGTTATCTTCCGGGGATTGGCCGCCGACTGGCCGTCCGTCCGCGCCGGTGATGGACTGCCGGACTATCTCCGGCGTTTCGGTGCCGATGCGACGTGCGACCTGGTCGAGGGCCCGCCCGATATCGCTGGCCGGTTCGGCTATGACGCGGGGATCACCGGGTTCAATTTCCGGCGGGCGCCGACGACGCTCGACCGCGCGCTTCGCCGGATCACCGATGCGCTGGGCCAGCCGCATCCGCCCGCCCTCGCGATCCAGGCGCTGCGGGAGACGGAGGGCGCGCCCGGCTTCGCTGCCGACAATCCGGCGCCGCTGATCGAGGGCAACCCGGCGCCGCGATTGTGGATCGGCAACCGGATCGTCGTCGCGGTCCATCACGACCTGTCGCGCAATCTCGCCGTGGTGGTCGCGGGTCGGCGGCGCTTCACGCTGTTCCCGCCCGATCAGGTTGCGAACCTGTATCTCGGTCCACTGGAATTCTCGCCCGCGGGTACGCCGATCAGCATGGTCGATCATGTCGCCCCCGACCTAGCGCGCTATCCGCGCTTCGCCGATGCGATGGCGGTCGCGCAAACGGTCGAACTCGATCCCGGCGACGCGATCTACATCCCGTATATGTGGTGGCACGGTGTCCAGTCGCTCGGCGATCTCAGCATGCTGGTCAATTACTGGTGGAACGAGACGCCGCCGCCACAGCCGGGTCTCGCGCCGATCGACGTGCTGATGCATGCGCGGCTCGCCTTTTCCGCGCTGACCGACGAACAGCGCGCGGCGTGGCGGCCGATGATCGACCATATCGTGTTCGACGCGGCCGGCGTGCCGGATCACCTGCCGTCAGATCGCCGCGGTATTCGCGGACGCATCGGCGACGCGGCGCGCGAGCGGTTGCGGCGTCAGCTCGGGGCGTTGATGTCGCGCTAAGGGCAATTGCCTCCTCATGGGAGGGAATGGCGGGCGGCCCGACAGACCGCCCGCCCGCAGGACCCGTCAGCGCTGCTCGCGCGGCACCAGATGATAGCCGCACAGCTTGTTGCCATCCAGATCGCGGAAATACGCGAAGTGCAGCGGCGAATTCTCGCCACCGCGCGGTCCCGAATCGCCTTCGTTGGTCGCACCCAGCGCCAGCGCATGGTCGTGGAACGCCTTCAGCGCATCGGCGCTCTCCAGTTCGAAGCCGATCGTGACGCCGTTGCCGACCGTCGCCTCGCCACCGTCATACGCACCCAGCACGCCGAACGCGCCCTTGCCGAAGCGGCCATAGATTCGCCCGCCCGACGGGTGATCGAAGAACTTCTCCATCCCCAGCGGGATCAGCAGCGCGTCGTAGAACGCCTTCGCCTTTTCCAGGTCGTTGGATCCCACCGTCGCGTAGTTCAGCATGTCGTCTCTCCTGTTGTCGGTACGTCGTCGCGCTTATTCCGTGACCGGCGCGATCTTGTCCTGCGTGTTGGTATCGAAATCCGATGCGTCATGGCGTTCGTGCAGCTGGCTCGCCGGATCGCCCATCACGCGGTTGACCATGCGGCCGCGCTTCACCGCGGGGCGATCGGCGATCGCGGCGGTCCAGCGCTGGACGTGCGTGTACTCCTGCACCTGCAGGAACTCGGCCGCTTCGTAGACCAGCCCCTGCACGAGCGCGCCGTACCAGGGCCACACCGCCATGTCGGCGATCGTGTAGGTGTCGCCGCCCAGATAGGCGTTGTCCGCCAGCCGGCGATCGAGGACGTCGAGCTGGCGCTTCACCTCCATCGCGAAGCGGTCGATCGCATATTCGATCTTGGTCGGCGCATAGGCGTAGAAATGCCCGAAGCCGCCGCCGAGATAGGGCGCGCTGCCCATCTGCCAGAACAGCCAGGACAGGCATTCGGCCCGCGCCGGCTGCTCGGTCGGCAGGAACGCGCCGAACTTCTCGGCGAGGTGCATCAGGATCGATCCGGATTCGAACACGCGGATCGGCGACGGCCCGCTGTGATCGACGAGCGCGGGTATCTTCGAATTGGGATTGGCGGCGACGAAGCCGCTGCCGAACTGGTCGCCCTTGTCGATGCGGATCAGCCACGCGTCGTATTCCGCACCCGCGTGGCCCGCGGCGAGCAGTTCCTCCAGCATCACCGTCACCTTCACGCCGTTGGGCGTGCCCAGCGAATAGAGCTGCAGCGGGTGCTTGCCGACCGGCAGGTCCTTGTCGTGCGTCGCGCCTGCGATCGGCCGGTTGATGTTGGCGAAACGGCCGCCATTGTCCTTGTTCCAGGTCCAGACCTTGGGGGGCGTGTAGTCGTCGCTCATCGGGGGTTTCCTGTCGTTGGAATAAGGATCAACGCGTCAGCAGCCGTGATAGCCGCGATACCATTCGACGAAGCGTGGCACGCCGACGTCGATCGCGGTCGAGGGCATGTAGCCCAGCGCATCGCGGATCGGATCGATGTCGGCGAAGGTCCGCTCGACGTCGCCCGGCTGCATCGGCAGGTTGTTGCGCACCGCCTTCCGCCCGATCGCGGCCTCCAGCAGGTCGATGACGCTGCCGAGCCGTTCCGACCGGTTGTTGCCGATGTTGAACAGCCGGTGCGGGGCGCGGCTGCCGCCGGGTTTCTCCGCGCCGTCGTCCACCGGCGGCGTATCCAGGCAGGCGACGACGCCCGAGACGATGTCGTCGATATAGGTGAAGTCGCGCTCCATCCGGCCATGGTTGAACAGCGGGATCGGTTCGCCCGCCAGGATCGCCTTCGTGAAGATCCACATCGCCATGTCGGGCCGCCCCCAGGGGCCGTAGACGGTGAAGAAGCGCAGCCCCGTCATCGGCAGGCGATAGAGATGGGCGTAGCTTTCGCCGATCAACTCGTCCGCGCGTTTGGTGGCGGCGTAGAGCGACAGCGGGTGTTCGACCCGGTCCTCGACGCGGAAGGGCAGGCTGGTGTTGCCGCCATAGACCGAGGAGGAGGAGGCGTAGACCATCTGCTCCACCCGGGCGTGGCGCGCGATCTCCAGCATGTTGAGGTGGCCGACCAGGTTGGACTGCGCATAGGCCGCCGGGTTCTCGATCGAATAGCGCACGCCAGCCTGTGCGCCGAGATGGACGATCCGGTCGAACGAAGTGGATGCCAGCGCGGTGCGAAGCGCGGCCATGTCGGCGAAATCGACCGCGGCGAAGGTGAACGCATCGCCGTGCCGGTCGGACAATTGCCTCAGCCGGGCGTGCTTGAGCGCGGGGTCGTAATAGTCGTTCAGATTGTCGATCCCGAACACCCGTTCGCCGCGCGCCAGCAGGCGGTCGGCGACGTGCATTCCGATGAACCCGGCGACGCCGGTGATCAGCGTCGTCATGGCCGGCCCTGTTGGTTCGCGATCATGTCGCCGTCCAAGGACCCCTGCGGCCACCCTTTGTCAACGTTCCGCATCGCCGACGACTTTTGTCTTGTGATTCCAGTGGCTTGATAATGGCTTGCGTTCGGCATTCGCGGACTCGTAAAAAACTTATGAATGTAGGGAACTTTTAACGACGATTTGGTGAGGCTCTTGCGCATCGGTGGCGTCATAGGGACAAGGATCGCAAGCGGGCGGTCATAGGGGATGAACATGAAAATTCTGTATGCGATGGCGGCGTCGGCAACCTTCACCATCTTCGCGCTCAGTTCGGCGCATGCAGGCCATCATGGCGGCGGCGCGCACATCTCGCATCCGGGGCATCCGATCGGGTCGTGGACCGGGAACCACAGCCACATCCGTTGAGCCCACAGGCCGGGCCTTGCTCGACCGGACGCCTCGTAAGTTCCTAACGATCGCGCGTCCGGGGACCGGCGTCGATCCCGCCACCCACCGCCTGATATAGCGCGACCGTATCGGTCAGCCGCGCGGCTTGTGCCTGGATCAGGCTGGCCGATGCCTGGGCGTTGACCGCGCTGGCATTCAGCAGCGCCAGCGTGCCGATCCCCCCCAGCGCCAATTGCCGCCGGCCATAGGTCAGGCTGAGGCTCGCCGCCTTGCTCGCCCGCGTCGCGGCGTCGAGCAGGTCCGCATCCGTGCGCAATCCCGTCAGCGCGTCGGAAACGTCGGCGAACGCCTGCAGCACCGCGGATCGATATTGCGCCTTCGCGCCGTCCAGCGCCGCGGCGGCGGCCCGCTGCTGGTGGCGCAGCGTCCCGCCATGGAAGATCGGCTGCGTAATCCCGCCGATCAGCGCCCAGAACGGGTTGCCGTTCGCGAACATGTCCGCAAAATTGGGCGACGATCCGCCGGCCTGCGCGGTCAGCACGATGGTCGGCAACCGCGCAGCGATCGCGGCGCCCAGGTCGGCGCCCGCGCCGCGCATCTGTGCCTCGGCGGCGCGGATGTCGGGCCGGTTGGCGACGATCGCCGCGGGCAGCGCGACGGGCAGCACGGCCGGCAGCGTCAGATCGGCGAACGCGGGGATCGGGGGCAGCGCGCTGCCCGGCGCGATGCCCAGCAGCGCGGCGATCAGCGTCCGCTCATGCTCGCGCTGTCGTACCAGCGGCGGCAGGCTGCTTTCCGCGGTCGCGAGCGCGGCCTGCTGCGCGGCGATGTCCGCATTGCCGATATCGCCCAGCGCCTGCCGTTTCAGCAGCATCGCCAGAATGTCGCGATTGCTGACGACGCTGGCATTGGTCGCATCGATCTGCCCGCCCAGCGCGGCATATTGGACGACCGCCATGACGAGGTTCGCGACGACGGTCTTGCGCGCCGCGCGCAGTCGCTCGCTTGCGACCTCGGCCGCGGCGCGGGCGGAGCGGCTGCGGTTTCGCTGCAGGCCGAACAGGTCGAGCGGATAGGTCACCGACAATTGCGTCGTGTGCAGCGTGTAGAGCGTCTCGTTTGGATCGACGAGCGGCGTCGCGAGCGCGTTCGAAACGCGGGCGTGCTCGGCATTGTAGGCGATATCGGCCTGCGGCAACGCCGCGCCCGCGGTCGCACCGGCGGTCTCGCGCGCTTGGCGCAGCGTCGCTTCGGCAAGCGCGATGTCTTCGTTCTTTGCCAGCGCCCGATCGACGAGGGCGTCAAGCGTGGTGCTGCGGAAGTCGGTCCACCAATCGGCCTTCAGCGCCGCGCCCGCCAGCACGTCCTGCGCCGGCCCCGAAACCGGGCCGATCCGCTCCGACGCGACCGCGGGCGCCAGCGAAGGCGTCGTCGTCGGATGCTGCGGCCCGACCGCGCAGCCCGCGAGCACCAGCGGGACGAAGGGAAGCAACCGCCTCATTCGGCGGGCGCCGGATGGGGGTGATGGCCGACATCGCGGCCATGCGCACCCCGGTCGTGCAGTCCGACATGACGCGAGAAGCGATCGATCAGCACCGGCAGCACCAGCAGGATCAGCAGCGGCGCGAGCGTCATCCCGCCGACGACGACCAGCGCCAATGGTCGCTGGACCTGGCTGCCGATCCCGCTCGACACCGCCGCGGGCAACAGCCCGATCGCGGCGGCCAGGCACGTCATGACGACCGGGCGCAGGCTGGTGCGGACCATGTGCGCGATGGCATCCTGTCGGTCGTGGCCCTCGTCCACCCGCTGGTTGAAGCTCGTCACCATCAGGATTCCGTCCATCACCGCGATCCCGAACAACGCGACGAAGCCGATCGCCGCCGAGATGCTGAACGCGGTGCCCGTCAACGCCAGCGCCAGCACCCCGCCGACGATCGCCATTGGGATGACGCTGAACGCCAGCATCGTGTCCGTCATCGACGAGAAATTGGCGTAGAGCAGGATCAGGATCAGCCCCAGGCTGATCGGGACGACCACCTCCAGCCGCGACACCGCGCTCGTCAAATTGGCGAGTTCGCCCGCCCATTCCAGGTGATAGCCCGGCGGCAGGACGACGTCGTGCGCGATCCGGGATCGCGCCTCGTCGATCGCGCCGCCCAGGTCGCGGTCGCGCACGCTGAACTTGATCGGGACGTAGCGTTCCTGGTGCTCGCGGTAGATGAAGGACGCGCCCGTCGTCAGCTTGACGGTCGCGACCTCCGACAGCGGCACCGGGATCGTGCCGCTGCCCGTCGGCGCCGGCGCGCCGATCGAGATGCGGCGGATCGCATCCAGATCGTCGCGCTGCGTATTCTGCAAGCGGACGACGATCGGGAAATGCCGGTCGGTGCCGCGCTCGTACAGGTCGCCGTTGCTCTGCCCGCCCACGGCTGCCGCGACGGTCGTGTTGATGTCGTCGGGCGTCAGGCCGTAGCGGGCGGCGGCGGCGCGATCGATGTCGATGCGCACCGTCGGCTGGCCCAGCGAGTCGGAGATGCCGAGATCGGTGATCCCGCGCACCTTCGCCATCTGATCGCGGATCTTCGTCGCCAATGTCTGCAGCGTCGCGAGGTCCGGTCCGAAGACCTTGACCGAATTCGCGCCTTTTACCCCGGACGACGCCTCTTCGACATTGTCCTCGATATATTGCGAGAACTCGAAATCGACGCCGGGATAGCGCGCGTGCAGCCGCGCTTGCATTTCCGCGGTCAGGCTATCCTTGGTGACGCCCGCCGGCCACTCGGCTGCCGGCTTGAGCGGCGAATAATATTCGGCGTTGAAGAAGCCCGTCGCGTCCGTGCCGTCGTCCGGGCGGCCATGCGTGGAAATGACGCGCTCGATCTCGGGATAGCTCTCGATGATCTGGCGAATTCCGTTGACCGTCGGCTGGCCCGCCTCGAGCGAGATCGACCCCGGCAGCGTCGCGCGGATATACAGATTGCCCTCCTCCAGATGCGGCAGGAATTCGACCCCGAGCGAGCGAACCGCGACGAAGGCGGTCACCAGCAACAAGGCGGCACCACCCAGCGTCAGGATGCGGTTGGCAAGCGCGAACGCGGCGGCGGGCTCGTAGGCGCGGCGCAGCTTGCGGACGATCCACGTCTCCACCTCGTCCAGCTTGTCGGGCAGCAGTATGGCCGACAGCACCGGTGAGATCAGGAACGTCGCGATCAGGCCGCCGGCGATGGCATAGGCATAGGTCTTCGCCATGGGCCCGAAGATGTGGCCCTCGACCCCGGTCAGCGTGAACAGCGGCAGGAAGCCGGCGATGATGATCGCCGCGGCGAAAAAGATGCCGCGGCTGACGTCGCTCGACGCGTGCAGGATCGCGGAGAAGCGGCTGGCATGGTTGGCATGGCCATGCCCCGCGGCGATGCGCTGCCCGCGCTCGACCATGTGGCGGAAGATCGCCTCGACCATGATGACGCTGGCGTCCACGACCAGCCCGAAATCGAGCGCGCCGACGGATAGCAGGTTCGCGCTCTCGCCCTGGATCGTCAGGATCATCACCGCGAACGCCAGCGCGAACGGGATCGTCAGCGAGACGATGACCGCGCTGCGCAGGTTGCCGAGGAACAGCCATTGCAGCAGGAAGATCAGGCCAATCCCGACGACGAGGTTCTCCATGACGGTGTGCGTCGTCAGGTCGATCAGGTTGGACCGGTCGTAGATCGGCGTCAGCTGCACCCCCGGCGGCAGGACGCCGGTGGTGTTGATCGTCTCGATCTCCTTCTTCACCGCCTGGATCGTCGGCATCGACTGCGCGCCGCGCTGCATCAGGACGATGCCCATCACGATGTCGTCGTCCTTGCCCTCGCCCGCGATGCCGAGCCGTGGCTGGTTGCCGATGCTGAGCGACGCGACGTCCCTGATGAGGACGGGGTTGCCCGCATTGGTCGCGACCAGCACGTTCTGGATCGCGTCGATCGACTGGATCAGCCCGACGCCGCGCACGATCGCCGCCTGCGACCCGAAATTGATCGTCTGGCCGCCGACATTGCCGTCGCTCTTGCCGATGGCGGCCAGCACCTGGCCGACGGTCACGCCGTGCGCGAGCAGCTTGTCCTCGTCGATGACGACCGAATAGTTGCGCAGCTTGCCACCCCATCCGGTCACGTCGACGACGCCGGGGATACGCTTGAACCGGCGCTGCAGCACCCAGTCCTGGATCGTCTTTAGGTCCATCACCGAATAGCCCGCAGGCGCGGTCAGGCGGTAGCGGTAGATCTCACCGATCGGACTGGTCGGCGAGATGGTCGGCTGCGCACCGCCAGGCAGGTTGCCCAGCGTGCTCAGCCGCCCCAGCACCAGCTGCTCCGCCTGGCGGAAGCCGACATCGTAGCTGAACTGTATCTTCACGTCCGACAGCCCGAACAGCGAGATCGTGCGCACCGCGGTGATGTTGGGCACGCCCGCGATCGCGACCTCGATCGGGATCGTGACGTTGCGCTCCATTTCCTCGGCGGAGATGCCGTTGGACTGGGTCAGCACCTCGACCATTGGTGGGACGGGGTCCGGGTATGCCTCGATATTCAGGTTCGCGAACGCGACCCCGCCGGCCAGTACCATGCCAACCAGGATGACGAGCATCAGCACGCGCTGGCGAAGCGCGAATTCGACGACCTTGTTCATCGGGCCGCGCTCACTGGCCGCTGCCGGCTTCGTTTACGAACAAGGCACCCGCGGTCACGATCCGGTCGCCGCGCTTTAATCCGCTCGCGATCGCCTCCATGCCGTCGCTGTCGCCCGATACGGTGACGGTTTGGGCGTGCAGCTGTCGGTTGGGGCCCAGCACCCAGACGCGCGCGGTGTCCCCCTCGTGGATCACGGCCGCTGCCGGCACGAGGATCGCCGCGCCCGGTGACGTCGCGCGCGCGATCTGGAAGGTCGCGAACATCTGCGGCTTCAGCGCCTCGTCGGGATTGGCGACGGTGGCGCGCACGGGCAGGCGATGCGTCGCGGGATCGAGCGCTGCGGCGACGTTGTCGATCACCGCATGGAACGTCCGCCCCGGATAAGCGGGCGTCGTGACCTCGACCGCGTCGCCGACATGCACCAGCGCGGCGTCGCCTTCGGGTAATTGGGCGATCAGCCAGACATGGCCGACATCGGCGATCGTCATGACCGGCTTGTCCCCGCCCGCGCCGACATACTGACCCGGCGCGACGTTGCGCGCCGCGACCACGCCGGACACCGGCGAGCGGTATGTTGTCTGCGTCGAGAAGCCGTTGCCGTTGCCGGCCTGCTGCAGGCGGCCGACCTCGGCCGCATCCTTACCGAACAGGGCGAGCTTGTCGCGCGAGGCGGTCAGCGCGGAATCGGCGCTGCGCAACGCGGATTGCGCGGTCACGACATCGCTCTGCGCCTGCCGGTAATCCTTCAGCGCGCCACCCGCAGTCTGGTAGATCGCCTGCTGCCGCGCGGCATTGTCGGTCGCGATCTTCAACTGGGCCGCCGCCGTCGCCCTTGCCGCCGCTGCCGTAGCCAGCGTGTTGCGCGCTTCGACGAAATCGGGGGACGCGATCTTCAGCAGCGGCTGGCCGCGCACCACGTGCTGTCCCGCCTGCACGAACACCTCGGCGACTTGCCCCGAATAGGGCAGGAGGACGGGCGTGCTGTGATCCTCGTCGACGGAGATGGTGCCGGTCGCATCGACATGGCGGCCCGCGATGCCGTCGCCGACCGTCTGGACCTTCATCTGGGCGAGCTGTTCGGGCGTCGCTTGGAACGTTCCGGCGGGCAGCGCCGCGACGGGCTTGTCCAACGGCGTCGCGATCCAGCGCCACAGCATCGCCGCCAGGAAGACCGCGACGAGGACCGCGGCTGCCATCAGCAGCAGCCGTCGCTGGTGCGCGCCATCGAGCCGGCGCGCGGTCGGAAGAGGCTCTTCATGATGGACGTCTGTCACGTGATACGACCTCGGTTCCGGTCCAGATCCCGGACTTGCAGGAGCCTATGGTGCGGCGCAATAGAGCCCGAGGCTTACACCATACTTACGGCGAAAGGCCCGAAACGACATGCGGCTGTTGCTGGTGGAAGACGATACCGCGCTGGCCGACGCGCTGCGGGCTGCGCTGGACCGGCGCGGCGTCGCCAGCGACCATGCCGGGAGCGCGAGCGATGCCGCCCAAATGCTGGCGGCGGCACGCTATGCGGCGGTCGTGCTGGACGTCGGACTGCCCGATCGCAGCGGCACCGAACTGCTGCGCGAATTGCGCGGGCGCAACGATCCCATCCCCGTCATCCTGCTGACCGCGCGCGGTGAGATCGGCGACCGGATCGAGGGGCTGGACGCGGGTGCCGACGATTATCTGGTCAAGCCGTTCGCGGTCGAGGAACTCGTCGCGCGGCTGAAGGCGGTGCTGCGGCGTCAGGGCGCATTCCAGGGCAGCGTGCTGACCTTCGCCAACCTGCGCTTCGACACGGATTCGCGCGATGTGCTGGCCGATGGTCGCCCGGTCGTGTTGTCCGCGCGAGAGATGGAATTGCTGGCGCTGCTGATGCGGCGGGGCGGCCAGGTCGTGGCCAAGCGGCTGGTGGAGGATCAGCTTTACGGACTGACCGGTTCGCTGGGATCGAACGCGGTCGAGGTGTATATCCACCGCCTGCGCCGCAAGATCGAGGATGCGGGCGCGACCGCACGGATCGAGACGATCCGCGGCGTCGGCTACATGCTGCGCGCCGTGTCATGAGACTGCGATTGCCACGGTCGCTGATCCTGCGCATCCTGCTGGTGGAATTCGCGGCGATCGCGGGCGTCGTCCTGATCGTCGCGATCTTGCTCGTGTCCGTCCTGCAACGCACGACATCATTATATCAGGATCGCGCGTTGCTCGATCAGGCGCGGACGATCGCGATGGGCCTTCGCCAGGGCAGCGGAGCGCGGCGGATCGATGAAACGGGCGCGATCCTGCCGACCTATTCCAGCACCTATGACGGCCGGGCATTCGTCGTGGTCGATGTGGCCGGCAAAGCGGCGACAGGCAGCCGCTACGCAGATCGCGTGCCGTGGCGACAGGCGCCCCGACCGCCGTTCGCGCAACCGTTTCGGGCGGGCAGCTTCGTCGGCGTCAGCCTGCCGGTCAGGATCGGCGGGGAGGCGTTCTGGGTCGTGGTGTCGCAGGACGAGACGCGACCGGGCGCGATCCTGGACGATGTCGGGCGCGCGCTGCTGTCGCGCTACATCGCCCTGCTGCTGCCGATCCTGCTGCTGCTGCCCATCGTCAACAGCCTGTTGATCCGACGCCTCGTCGCCGCCGTTCGCACCGTTTCGGCGCGCGCGACGCAGATCGATGCCCGCACGCTGGATATCCGGCTGGACGAAGCAGACCTGCCGTCGGAGGTCGTGCCGCTGGTCCATGCGACCAATGCGCTCGTCGCGCGACTCGAGGAAAGTTTCGCGCAGCAGTCGCAGTTCATTGCGAACGTTGTCCACGAACTGCGCACGCCGCTGGCGACGCTGCGGATCCGGGTGGACGGCGTCGCGGACGATATGGCGCGGGAGGCGATGGTCCGGCAGGTCGATCGATTGTCCCATGTTGTCAGACAGTTGAGCGATCTCGCCGCGCTGGAACGGGTATCGGACGGGGTGGTGGAGCGGTTCGATCTCGTCGCGCTGGCGGCCGAGACGGTTGCCGCCGTCGTGGAACAGGAAATGGTCCTGGACCACGAGATCGGGCTGGATGCGCCAGCGGCGCCGGTGACGGTGGTTGCCAACCGTGTCCTGGTCGGCCTTGCCCTGTCGAACCTCGTCACCAACGCCTTTCGCCACACGCCGGCGGGGACGTCGGTGACGGTGTCGGTCGAGGCCGGCGGAACCCTGTCGGTAGCGGACGATGGGCCGGGAATCACGGAGCATACGCCGGACCAGCTGACCCGCAGGTTCTGGCGGGCGGATCATCGCCGGTCGGACAGCGCCGGCCTGGGCCTCGCGATCGTCGATCGGGTCGCGCGGGTGCACGGTGCGA
>CAMQQG010000402.1:0-16429 GCA_947034895.1 Rhytidiadelphus loreus | reverse complement strand
TATTGCTTTTTTTACAGCTTCGATATCAAAATTTTTAATCGCATTATGTAAATATAAATCTAATTGCTTTTGATGGGGAGGCCAAGGATCTGGAGGCATAAAAATTTTCCAATTATTATTTTTTTATGAAATATTTAAAAATGTTATTGAGCGTTGCTCTTTATATCATAATGTTTAATAACATAACAAAAAAATTCTAATGCGAATAATAAATATTTAATATGACTTGGCAGGATTAATGTGGTAACAATTTATTCTTTGAAATTTAAACGAAATATAGCGGAGTGTAATTGTATCAAAGAATAAAAGGCTTAATATTTTTTATTAACCTAATTTGATGACGATAACATGTCGTTTTTCATTTAATCCATTGATCTGAATTGGATTGACAGACATAACTGAAAATGCTCTATCTAATTTATTGATTTCTTCAGTCGGATATTGTCCCTTCATCGATAAAAAAATGCCTTTTTGACAAGCGAGGTGGTGGGTCTTTTCTAAAAAATCCGTTAAAGAGCTAAAAGCGCGAGTAATGATCGAATCAAAGCAAATGCCTGGTTGAAATTGTTCTATACGGCTTTGTATTACGTCTATATTAGAGATTCCTAACGTTTGTATGGCATGCGTAATAAAACGAGTTTTTTTTCCGTTACTATCGAGTAATGTGAAATGGTAATTTGGGTGTGTTAATGCTAATGGAATGCCAGGTAGACCTGCGCCGGTCCCCACATCAAGAATGCGCGTGCCTTGTAAATAAGGACTAATTGAAAGACTATCCAAAATGTGTTTTGGAATCATTTGTTCGGGGTCGCGTATGCTGGTCAAGTTATAAACTTGTCCCCATTTTTCAAGTAACAATAAATAATCAGTCAGTTTTGTTATAACAGGATCAGCGAACGTTAAATGATTATGCGCCAATTGTTGTTGTAAGTTGGCATGTAGTTGCGCAGCATTCATCATATAAGCAGTGATTCCAATCCGTAAATTAATTCTTTTAGGCGTACAACTTTTTTACAAGCTAATAGCACGCCAGGCATAAAAGCCTGACGGTCAATAGTTTCATGTGAAATAACTAGATTGCCACCCAGATGGCCGAATATAACTTCTTGCTTAGCTAAAAATCCGGGTAGTCGCAATGCATGAATCGGAATTTGATCTTTACAAGCACCACGCGCGCCGGCAATGGTTTCATGTACCTTTTTAGTTTGCGGGGCAGCTTTTCTTGCGCTAGCAATCATTTCGGCAGTTTTTATTGCAGTAGCGGATGGAGCATCGAGTTTGTTTTCATGATGTGTTTCAATAATTTCAACTTCAGAAAAGTATTTAGCCGCTTCTTCAGCAAATCGCATCATTAATAGGGCGGAGATACAAAAATTTGGAGCAATAATACCGCCTAGTTGTTTTTTTACGCATATTTTCTGCAGTTCTTTAATTTGTTCTGGAAGTAAGCCGCTGGTGCCAATCACGGGATGTACATTTTGTTCAATAATTGTCTTTGTGTTCTCAAAGACGACAGAAGCATTGGTAAAATCAACCACTACCTCTGCTTTTTTCTGATGGATGGCTTGCTTAAGATCATCTGTACTTGTTACTTCGCCGACCAATTCAAATGTGCTATCTTGGCCAATAGCCATGACAGCGGTTTTGCCCATTCGCCCCGTGGCGCCATTAACAAGTACTCGAATAGACACAGAAAATTCTCCTTAATTGGGTTTATAATGGCCTATTATTGATAAGTGACTATACCTTATTTTATGAAATTATCTAGCAAGGCCAATCTTTATTTAACTTTAATCACGCTAATTTGGGGTATTACATTTCCGCTGATTCGAAATGCTTTAACCGCAGTTGATCCCTTTGTATTTGTTAGTTTGCGCTTTGTTATTGCCACCTTAGTTTTATTGCCGATAGTGTATGCGCTCCTTTATAAGACCAATAAGCAAATGATTTTAGGTGGTCTTATTATTGGTATGCTGAATGCCATGGCATATCTTTGTCAAACGATTGGTTTAGAAACAGTAAGCTCAGCGCGCGGGGCCTTTATTACAGGTTCTAGCGTTATTCTGGTTCCTCTCTTAACGCCTTTATTTGGGTTGTCTAAACCCTCAGGTTTAGATTTTTTATGTGCTTTGATAGGACTTTTAGGACTTTATGTTTTAACCGGTATGGGGCATGCACATTTAAGCAGTGGCGATCTATGGATTTTAGCAGGGGCTTTAGGTTTTTCGCTACAAATTACTTATTTACAACGATTGACACAAGCGATAGCAGAATTCCAATTGTTAGCATTTTATCAACTTTTATTTACGGTGCCATTTGTTGCTTTATTAGCAGAAGGGCATAATTTCTCTTTTGTGTTTCAACCGCAAGCGTTAATTGGCATTTTATTTTGTGCTGTGTTTGCAACCAGCGCCGCGTATTATTTACAAAATAAATATCAAAAATTTACCACCGCACCCAAAGCGGCTTTGATATTTGCTTTTGAGCCTGTATTTGCAAGTATATTTGGATTTTTAATTAATGGCGAATTAGTTTCTAAACCAACCCTTTATGGCGGAGCAATACTTTTATTTAGTTTAGTGCTACCAAGTTTTGTCAGCATGCTACGCGAACCTAATCTATCGATAAAATGAGTAAGATAATTTATGCCAGAAGCTAAAACGACATTTTTACGTGATTACACCCCCCCAGACTTTTTGATTACAAGGGTTGATTTGACTTTTGCATTGGATGAAACCTTGACTAAGGTAAAGTCACATTTAACGCTTTCACGAAATCCGGATGTAAAAAATTCAAAAAGTCCGTTAGTTCTTAATGGCGAAAAATTAGAATTAATTTCTGTTGCGTTGGATGATCGGCTTCTATCCAATAGCGATTATCAACTGACGGATACAGAATTAAAGCTTAAAAACATGCCCGATGAGTTTAATTTAACGATAGAAACACAAATTAAACCCATTGAAAATCTGTCGTTGAGTGGTTTATATGTATCGCGAAATATTTTCTGTACGCAATGTGAAGCCGAAGGTTTTAGACATATTACGTATTTTTTAGATCGTCCCGATGTTTTAGCTTCTTACACAACTACCATTATTGCAGATAAAGTGCGATATCCTGTTTTATTGTCGAATGGAAATAAAATTGCTACGAAGGAATTAACAGACAATCAACATTCAGTCACTTGGGAAGATCCTTTTAAAAAACCTTGTTATTTGTTTGCATTGGTTGCCGGTAATTTAGAGCATATTGAAGATCACTTTGTTACTAAATCCGGACGTAAAGTAACATTGCAAATATTTTTCGAAAAAGGACAAAAAGAAAAATGTTATCACGCAATGACCTCTCTGAAGATGGCAATGGCTTGGGATGAACAGGCTTACGGGCGTGAATATGATTTAGATATTTTTATGATTGCGGTTATTGATGATTTCAATGCAGGGGCAATGGAAAATAAAGGCCTTAATATTTTTAATTCTCAAACTGTTTTAGCCGATCCAGAAAGTGCCACGGATGCGGATTATAGTTACGTTACCAAGGTTGTAGGCCATGAATATTTTCATAATTGGACAGGTGATAGAATTACCTGTAGGGATTGGTTTCAATTAAGTTTAAAAGAAGGTTTAACTGTTTTTCGCGAGCAGGAATTTAGTGAAACGATTGGTTCCGCACCCATTGAAAGAATTAATACTGTAAAACTACTACGCAGCTTGCAATTCCCCGAAGATGCCGGTCCTTTAGCACATCCTGTGCAGCCCGATTCTTATATCGAAATCAATAATTTTTATACGATGACGATCTATGAAAAAGGTGCCGAAGTTATTCGTATGATGAAAGTATTGGTTGGTCCTGAATTGTTTCGTAAAGGGATGGATGTTTACTTTGAACGTCATGATGGACAAGCAATAACGATAGACGATTTTATTCAATCTATCGAAGCGGGCAGTGGTTATGACTTACACCAGTTTCGCCGATGGTATAAGCAGTCCGGTACGCCAGAGTTAGACGTTGAGTATCATTATAATCAAGAAGCAAAAACCTTTGATTTAGTCGTTAAACAAAGTTGTCCACCTACGCCAAATCAACCTACTAAAAAACCGTTTTATCTTCCTTTAGTCATGGCATTATTGAATGCAGAAGGCCAACCCATGGCACTTCAACTAACTGGAGAAAAAGAAGCATCTGATCAACAACGGGTACTAATTATTAAAGACGCAGAACAGCGTTTTCAATTTATTAATGTGCCTAGTAAACCAACGCCCTCTTTGTTAAGAAACTTTTCAGCACCAGTAAAACTCAATATAAATTATAGCGATAAAGATTTAGCTTTTTTGATGCAATACGATAATGATGATTTCAATCGTTGGGATTCAGCTCAGCAATTAGCGATTCGCATCGTGATGGATCAGCTTGAACAGAAGCCCACGCAAGCTGATCAGGCGACTAATTTATTAATTGGCTCCTATCAAAGATTATTGACACATATTACAAAAGAAAATAATGCTTTATTTGCTGAATTATTAAATTTGCCAAGTGAAACGTATTTTGCAGAGCAAATGGAAGTTATTGATGTAGAAGGTATTTATAAAACGCGTCGCGGGTTACGTGAAAAAATTGCAAACCTTCTGCGTGATAAGCTTTTAACAATTTATAAATCTTATCAAGATTTTAAACCCTACGTTTTTAATGAAGCAGCGCAGGCACAGCGCCGTGTAAAAAACACTTGTTTAAATTATTTAATGCTTCTAAATGATCCTGAACTAAATCAATTGGCAATCACCCAATATCGAAAAGCCGATAACATAACCGATAGAGTGAGTGCTTTGAGTGAAGTAGTAAATAATGATTTAGCAGAAAGTGCAGAATTTTTAGATGATTTTTATAAAAAATATCAAAACAATACGCTTGTGGTTTGTAAGTGGTTGGCAATACAAGCACGCTCGCCAGCAAATAGTACTTTGCAGCGTGTAAAAGCTTTATTAAAACATCCTGCGTTTGATTGGAAAAATCCAAATAAAATTAGATCATTAATCGGTGTTTTTTGTTCAGAAAATCAAATCCAATTTCATAAGCTGTCAGGAGAGGGTTATGCTTTTTTAAGTGAACAAGTTCAATATTTGGATAAACAAAATCCTCAAATAGCAGCGCGCTTGTTAAGACCACTGACGCGTTGGCGACGATTTGATAAGACACGTGGTGAATTAATGCGTAAACAATTAGATCATATTGTGAGCACGCCAGGTATTTCACCGGATGTGTATGAAATTGCGAGTAAGAGCTTGGTGAGTTAAGCACGTTGGCATTAAACGGCTTGTTTTGCTAAAAAAATACCCAGTAAAGCAAATACGATACCGGATATTTGGATTAAGCTCAGTTGTTCTGAAAAGATAATCCATCCGGCCATAGCGGCAACCATAGGTTGAACTAATAAAGCCGTTGAAGCAAAAGTAACTGGAATATAAGGTAGCGCGTAAGCAATGAGTCCTTGGCCAAGCACGTGCGAAAATACCGCCAAGGAAATTAGAATTATCCAGGCCATTGCAGTATGCGGTAAAAAAGTTTCACCAGACAAGAAAGTGATGACAAGCAGCGTTAGCATGCTCGTAAAACTAGAGATGGCCATACTTTTAAATGCGGTAAACTTCTTACGCGAGCGATTAAGTACAACCAAATAACCTGCATAGAAAAATGCGGTAATAAAAGCTAAGCCATTGCCTAACGCCTGGCGTGAGTCCATATGTAAATTAGGACTAATCAAAATAGCAACACCTAGAATGGCAAATAGCAAACCCATAACCAATTTTTTGTGTGGGGGTTTACGTAATACAATCCAACTCCATAAAGCTAACAGGATTGGAGAGAAATTAACCAATAATGTCGAATTAGCAATCGTTGTATATTGAATAGACAAATGCCATGTGGCTAAATCACAACCAAATAAAACCCCCGCAAATGTAATCCACAAGTAATCTTGCAAAATAGGTGCTTCACTCTCATTCGGGTAGGTTGAACCTTGACCCATCGAAAGTATAGTTAAAATGGGAAAAGCAATAGCAACTCGCCAGAAAGCAGTGGCGATGGGACCTATTTCACTTAAGCGAACAAAGATTGGGGCAAATCCAATTGCAACAGCGCCTAATATTAAATAAAGCAGAGCAAGCTTTTGTTTTTTTTCAGCGCTTACCGTTGTTAATCCGATGGACATTAGTTTAGTACCACAAATAAACCCTGTTCAATTTTAGGGCAGATTGCTAAGAGAAATTTTATTCGGGCAATTAAAACATAGTACGTGCTAAATCTAGAATTAAAAAAGTTTATTTTCTAAGCAAATTGTATTATAAAGTTAGCCCTGATAAGGAATGTGCAGTGTACAACTGCTAAGTTCCTTAAAATATCGACTATTATTAATGTAGAAAATATAAAGGATTAAACGCCACAAAACATAAAGTTCATACGTGCTGACTTACGGAAAGAGCAGAGCGAAAAAGCTGAAGAGACCAGATTAAAATTTTATTCTAGAAGCTGGATTGTACAATTAATGCACTTTTCTTTTAAGTTCGTTTACAAAGCGTTTATCATCCTGTTGCTAACAGCGAGTCTTAGTGCTTGCCTAGTGGGACCTGATTTCAAGCCGGCTGCGTCACCTAAAATAAATCATTATACAGAGTCACCTTGGTCTTCAAAAACTGCAAGCGCAAAAGGTCTTGCAGGCACATCACAACATTTTATTAATGGCGCTAATGTTTCGCCACAGTGGTGGCGTTCCTTCCACTCAAAAAAATTAAATAAACTAGTTTGTAGAGGAATTACTAATAGTCCTAATTTAGTCGCGGCTAAAGCGGTATTGAGACAAGCTGAAGAAAATCTTAATGCTGGAATCGGTGGCTTATATCCTGCCTTTACAGCGCAACTTTCTGGGCAACGTGGAACGACTACCGGTACGTTTAATTCAAATATTGGCGACAGTACAGTAACCACTAGCAATGTTCCTTTGGGAGGTATATTTAACCTTTTTAATGCCTCGGTGAATGTTTCTTACGTGCTTGATATTTTTGGCGGTACACGGCGCGAGATAGAAGCATTAAAAGCACAGGTAGACTATCAAGATTATGAATGGAAAGCGGCTTATTTAAGTTTGACCGGAAATATCGTCACCTCAACCATTGCCTTAGCGTCTTTAGAAACTCAAATTCGAGTAACAAAACAATTAATTTTTGAACAAGAAGAGCAATTGCACATTCTTAAGCAACAATTCGATCTAGGTGGTATTTCAGGTGTAGAAGTATTAGAACAGCAAACACAAGTAGCGCAGACACGTGCAACATTGCCACCCTTAGAAAAAAGTAGAGCACAGACGCGTCATGCCTTAGCAGTCTTAGTCGGATCATTTCCTAGTGCGAGTTGTATTCCAACTATTTCTCTAAGTGAGTTAAAATTACCCGCCCGACTTCCTCTGAGCGTACCTTCAGTACTACTTCGCCATCGACCTGATGTGCTGGCATCAGAAGCACTATGGAAAGCGGCTAATGCACAAATAGGCGTGGCGACTGCAAACCTCTACCCACAGTTTTCTATTAATGCAACCTATGGTGAGTCAAGTTCCACTGGAAGTAGTCTATTTTCTTCGCAAAATAAACTATGGAGTATTGGTGGTGGATTGCTGCAACCCTTATTTAAAGGCGGGACTTTAGTTGCACAACGTCGAGCGGCTATTGCAGCGTATGATCAATCAGCGGCGCAGTATCAAGAAGTCGTGTTAAAAGCTGTTCAAAACGTAGCGGATATATTACGCGCTTTAGAAGCAGATGCACGTGAATTACGCGCACAAAAACAAGCAGAGCTCGCCTCAAGCGCTAATTTAAATTTGACGCGTCAGCAATTTAAATTAGGCGGCATTAATTACTTTTCTTTGCTGGATGCACAACGACAATATCAGCAAACACGTATTAATCTTATTCAAGCTCAGGCCCGTCGTTACACGGATACGGCGGCATTGTATCAGGCCCTAGGAGGGGGATGGTGGAATTGTTAAAAAACTCTTGGCTTAACTTATTATGTTTTACAAATTAATTAATTATCCAGCGTATTTGTTCGGAGTGCTGCCAAGTTGTTATGCTTGCGAGCGGGGGAATCTACAATGAGCAATAACTGGAAAGAACAGTTTCGAAAAAAACCAATGGTTATCATGTTAACCAGCTTGGCTATATTATTTGGGTGTATTTTTGGTTTTCAGTTAATTCTGAGGATAATCATTAAGCATGCCATACAAAATAACAGTTCGCCTTTAGTCACAGTTTCAGCTATGCAAGTGCATTATCAAGAATGGCAGCCTTTAATATTAACGTATGGTGGTTTACGCGCAGTGGATGGTGTGAATGTGACGACGGAATTAGCAGGATTGGTGCGTACCATTTACTTTAAGCCGGGCTCTGAGGTAAAGCAGGGTGATGTTTTGGTACAGTTAAATGCGGATTCTGATATAGCTTCCTTGCACGCATTACAGGCACAAGAAAAATTAGCTGAGATTAATTATAAACGTGATACAGCGCAATTTGCGATAAAAGCGATTAGTAAAGCGGTTTTAGATGCAGATGAGCAAAATCTGAAGAATATAAAAGCGCAGGTTGAACAACAGGCAGCCATAGTCTCTAAAAAAACGTTGGTTGCCCCTTTTGCCGGTCGTTTAGGTATTTCCGCTGTAAATCCAGGCCAATATCTAAATACTGGCGATAAAGTGGTCACCTTACAAGCATTGAATCCGTTGTATGCAGATTTCTATATACCGCAACAATATTTGGTTCAATTGCATATAGGATCGATTGTCAACATTAAAACAGATACTTATCCAAATAAAATATTTGTTGCTAAAATTAGCACAATCAATCCTATCGTAGATTCAACAACACGAAATGTGCAGATTGAAGCCACGGTTCAAAACCCACAACTAGAATTATATCCTGGAATGTTTGTATCCGCAGAAGTTCAAACAGGTACGCCTCAGCGTTATTTGACGTTGCCACAAACAGCAATTAGTTATAATCCGTATGGTTCTATAGCCTATATTGTGCAACAAAAAGGTAAAGATAAAAAAGGCAAACCTGTTCTAAGTGTATTACAAACGTTTGTTGAAACGGGTGATAGACGTGGCGATCAAGTTGCTATTTTAAAAGGACTTAAGGAGGGCGATACCGTGGTCACCAGTGGGCAACTCAAACTAAAGAATGGTAGTCAAATTGTGATAAATAATTCAGTCGTTCCGCAAAATAAAATGGCCCCTATGGTTATTGATCAATAATGAGAATTTTAAAGAAGGCAGCTAAGCAAGCTGATAATCAAGGGTAACGCATGCGGTTTACAGATATATTTATTCGACGACCTGTCTTAGCAACAGTCATTAGCTTGCTAATTCTTGTCTTAGGCGTACGCTCATTTGGCTTATTACAAGTTCGTCAATATCCTTTTACCCAAAATGCAGTAGTTACCGTATCAACCGTTTACACGGGTGCTGATCCTGCGTTAGTGGCTGGATTTATCACAACACCGCTAGAAAATTCTATTGCGCAAGCGCAAGGTATCGATTATCTAACTTCAAGTAGCACCCAAGGCAGTAGCACAATTCAAGCTAATCTGCGGCTCAATTATGATCCCAATGAAGCATTGACTGAAATCAATACCAAAGTAAATGCAGTAATTAATCAATTGCCAAAAGCATCGCAACAACCCACGTTAAATATTGCAGTCGGTCAAACCATCGACTCAATGTATATCGGATTTTATAGTCAAGAATTACCGAGTAATAATGTTACCGATTATTTAGTACGTATTGTACAGCCGAAATTACAAGCTATTGATGGTGTACAGCAGGCGGAAATAGTAGGGCAAAGACAATTTGCTTTGCGTGCTTGGTTAGATCCAGCCAAGTTAGCGTCTTATGGAATAACTGCCGATCAAGTGTCAGCTGCCTTAGCCAATAATGATTTTGTTGCAGCGGTAGGACGTACAAAGGGTGAAATGATAACGGTTGATCTAACCATAGCAACTAACTTGCAAACCGTTGAAGAGTTTAATAATCTTATTATTACAGCAAAAGATGGCGCAATTATTCGTTTAAAAGACGTTGCTAAAGTCACTTTAGGTGCGCAAAACTATGATACTGTTGTAAAATTTGATAACAAACCCGCCGTTTATATTGGTATAAAAGTAGCCCCTAACGCCAATGTGCTTTCAGTTATTAAAAATGTCAGAAATGCTTTTCCAGCAATTCAACAACAATTACCCCAGGGCTTAAAAGGAGCAATTGTTTATGATGAAAGTCGTTATATTCATAGTGCGATTAGCGAGGTTATACGCAGTTTAATTGAAGCCTTACTTATAGTTACCGCGGTCATCTTTCTTTTTTTAGGCTCCCTACGTTCTGTTATCATTCCCATTGTAGCCATGCCACTGTCATTGATTGGTAGTTTCCTTATTATGTTGGTATTTGGCTATAGTATTAATTTGTTAACGCTGTTAGCGCTTGTATTAGCTATTGGTTTGGTAGTCGATGATGCCATTATTATTGTAGAAAATATTTATAGGCACATTGAAGAGGGTGATACACCCTATAATGCCGCAATTAAAGGTGCCAGAGAGTTAGCGATACCCATTATTTCTATTTCAGTCGTTTTAATCGCGGTCTATGTGCCAATTGGTTTTATGGGGGGGTTGACTGGGGCACTGTTCACTGAATTTGCTTTTACTCTAGCAGGTGCTGTTGGAATCTCAGCTGTTATTGCGTTAACACTCTCTCCAATGATGTGTTCTAAAACCTTAAAAGCAGAAACAAATAAAAATAGTTTTGTTGAGTGGGTTGACCATCGATTTGATAAAGTTCGTCAGATTTATGAGCGCGCGCTTCATAATTCATTAAATAATATCATTGTAACGGGTGTATTTGCAGCGATTATTTTATCCAGTATTTATTTTCTTTATGCAACCTCTAAAAGTGAATTAACGCCACAAGAGGACCAAGGTATTATCATTAGCATTTTAACCGCTGCACCCAATGCAAGTTTGGAGCAAACACAACTTTATTCGAAACAAGTATTTGATATTTATAAAAAGTTTCCTGAAACCGATCATGTTTTTCAATTAGATGGTGTCAATGGATTAAATAGTAGTATCGGCGGGATGGTATTTAAACCGTGGGATGAGCGCACAAGAACTACTAATCAGATCCAGCCTAAGTTACAAAACTTACTAGATGGCATCGCAGGAGCGCGTGTTGCAGCGTTCCAAAAACCATCCTTGCCTGGTGGTGGAAGCGGCTTGCCTATACAGTTTGTTATTACAACAACCGATAATTACGATAAATTAAATGATGTTTCTCAAAACTTATTAGATGCGGCACGTAAGAGTGGCTTATTTATTTTCTTAGATACCGACCTTAAACTGGATAAAGCACAGGTATCCATTAAGCTTGATCGTGATAAAGCTGCACAATTGGGATTAACCATGGCGGATGTGGGCGATGTATTAGCGTCAGCATTAAGTGAAAACTACATTAATTATTTTGATTTTTCTGGACGTTCTTATCAAGTTATACCGCAAGTCATGCGTAACCAGCGTTTAAACGCAAGCCAAATTCTTAATTATTATTTAACATTGCCGAATGGTTCCTCAATTCCTTTATCAACGATTGCGCATTTAAAAACGACCGTTGTGCCAGAATCCATTAATCATTTTCAGCAACTTAATTCTGCAACCATTTCAGCCGTTGCATTTCCCGGCGTGACCATGGGTGAAGCACTACAGAGTTTAAAAAACATGTCACAAAAAATATTTCCAGAGGGATATGGCATCGATTATGCGGCGCAATCACGTCAATATGAACAAGAAAACAGTGCATTGATATTAACTTTTTTTCTAGCGTTAATTATTATTTTTCTTTGTTTAGCTGCGCAATTTGAAAGTTTTAGAGATCCTTTAATTATTCTGATTAGTGTTCCCATGTCAATTTGTGGCGCGTTGATTTTCATAAGTTTAGGTATTGGTGGCGCTAGTTTAAATATTTATACCGAAGTTGGTTTAGTTACATTAATTGGCTTAATCAGTAAACACGGAATATTAATTGTGCAATTTGCCAATGATCGACAAAGAGAAGGGCATACTAAACGCGAAGCCATTCAAATGGCTGCCGGCATTCGATTAAGACCAATTCTAATGACAACCGCAGCGATGGTTTTAGGTGTCATACCATTGATATTCGCTTCCGGTGCAGGCGCCTTGAGTCGCTTTAGTATAGGATTAGTAATAGCAACAGGAATTTCAATAGGTACTTTATTTACCTTATTTGTAGTGCCTGCGATGTACATGTTTTTAGCGCAGGATCATTCCTTACATAAAAAAGAAAACGCTACTTAAAGAAGTAGCGTTTTATCTTTCGATTTTAATAGTTTCATTTATTTTTATTAAGCTTTTTTTAATAAAATTAGTTTATTATCTTATACGTTATAATAATTATTATTAACGTAATAAAAAATTAATTAAAATAAAAAATTTAAAAATTAATGTTTTGAAAGTTTTTATACTTGTGTTTAAGTAATTTTATATTACATAATTTTAATTTTTTATGACGCGTTAATAAAATAGTAAAGCGATATTAAATTTTGTTTTTCCCGCAAGGCTAAAATATTAACTTATATATTGCTTTAAATAGTTACCATTCATTATTTTAATTAAAATATGATAAATTTAAGAGGTATATATGCCAAATGAATCAGAAAAATCAGAAAAACGTGTTTATCCAGGACCGCAAGGTCATCCAGGTCATCCGCAATTTGCCCATAGGCAAAATCGTCAAGTTCAACCGCACAAGCCATACGACAGGGTAATTAAAAAAATGCTACCACATCGCTCGCCAAGTAAATTTCATCCACAAACACCAAGAGACACTACTTTTTTTGATAAAAAATGTATAGCGATTGCTAGTTTGATGAAAAATACCTTAGACATTTTAAAAAATAGATATTTATTTTTGCGCGAAGAATTAGTTAAAGGTTCATGGGGAAATACAAATATAAGCAATGTTTTTTTACAAGGATCTCTTGATTTAAGTGATGTAAATCTTACTGCAGAGCTCTCTAAGGTTTTCCCGGATCTTAAATTTCCAGTTGCTTATAAAATTTTTTGTGATGCGGTATCTGCTTTTGGAAAGCATCTATTAAATCAGCGCAAGTATTGTGAAAATAAATTTATTTCGCCTGCTTCACAAAGTTATGTAAATTACCTTAAAAGTTTGGAAGAATTGCTTGATAAATTGAAAAAAGAATATGCAAAAATTCCCATCCGGATGATACCCTATGAGCAACCAATTCCAGCAGCATCTACTTTGTTTGAAAGTAAGAATGATGTCACTATCACAGCGCAATCTGAAGGACCATTGGATTTGTCGATAAGCAGTAGGGTAAGATACAACAATTAATTATTGTTCTTAAAGATTATTTAATTAGAATAAAGAAATAATTCGGCATCACGCATTCGCGAAATGCCGAATAAACGATGAAAATGAATTAAAATGTAAAAGCTTCAGAAACTGCTTGACGTCGTTGCCAATTTTGCATGTAACGTTTAGCGAGTTCTAAGTCACTAATAATTAATACATTTTCAGCATTTTTATTTTGTGCGGCTTTTGTAAAGTTAAATGAACCGGTAATGACTTGTTTGCCGTCAATGATCATAATTTTATTGTGCGCAATGGCTGGCTTATAATCGATCCAAACGGGAATATGTTGATTCAGCAAAAAACGAGAAGCGCTATAATGTTGTGATTTTTGACTTTTATCTAAGATGACTTTGACAATAACACCACGTTTTTTTGCCTGAATCAGATGTTGCGCTATGGGCATTGATGTAAAACTATAAGCTTGTACTGCAATAGATTTTTTTGCTTTATCTAATGCGTCAGTGATTTGCATCGTACAGTTTTGTCCAGGAGTGAAACAAACTTGTATATCGGGGGAGCTATTCGTACTAGCTTGACTAACAACACTATAAGCAAGAAAAAAAGCTAACAAAAAACAAGTTTTGAGTAGTGGTTTTAACATGAAGAGCATAGGCTTATATAAGTATGAGATTACTCATGCTTGGTAAATGGTTGATGCAACAAAGTTTCTAATAATGGCGCAAGTTCGCGTTTTTGAATACTACTACGTAGACGACGTACGCGTAAAATTGCATTTAAATCCGCTAGAGCATTTGAAAAGTTTTCATTTAAAATTAAATAATCATATTCATCAAAATGTTCTAATTCTGCTTTAGCGTCAGCCATGCGCTTTTTGATAACAGTTTCTTCATCTTGCGCTCTGAGTCGTAGCCTACTTTCCAAGGTTTCCCAGGAAGGCGGAATGATAAAAATTCCTATAGATTCAGGCATCTTTTCTCTAATCTGCTGTGCGCCTTGCCAGTCAATCTCTAAAATAATATCTATGCCAGCTTCTATTTTTTTTGTAACCCATTTGACAGAGGTACCATAATAATGACCAAAAACAGTGGCATACTCTAGAAAGGCACGCTCTTTTTTAAGTTGTTTGAATTGTGCTTCATCAACAAAATGGTAATCGACCCCTTCTTTTTCTCCGGGTCTAGGCGCGCGCGTCGTATAAGAGATTGAAACTTCTAAGTTTGATACCGATTCCAATAGGGCATTGACTAAACTAGTTTTGCCGCCGCCGGAAGGCGCTGAGATTATATAAAGCGTACCAGGGATTTTCATAGGTTTACTCGACGTTTTGCACTTGTTCTCGTATTTCTTCAATTAAAACCTTTACGTTAACAGCCATTAAACTGAGGTTCGCATGAAGAGATTTAGAGGCTAAGGTATTGGCTTCTCGATTTAATTCTTGTAGTAGGAAGTCCAATTGTTTTCCCTGTACTTGTTTTTTTAATAGTTTTTTAAACTCATTAACGTGAATCTGTAAACGATCTAACTCTTCTGCTACATCCATTTTCTGAGTAAATAATAGCATTTCTTGTTCTAAACGGTTAGCTTCTAAGCTTATTTTGAGATCGGAGAGACGTGCCAAAATTTTTTCGCGCTGTAGTGCAAGAATAGCGGGTAATTGTGCTTTGATTTCATCAATAAGATCTTGCAGCTTGCTTAAACGTTGATTGATAAGCTCAAGAATGGCTTTGCCTTCCTGCTCACGAGTTTGGCATAAGTCCTTAAGGGTTTCTGAAAATAGAGTAAGTAACGCGGGTTGTAAGGTTTCGTAGGCAGTCTCAGGCAGTTTTAATAATTGGGGCCAACGTAATAACTCAATAGGGTCTAAGGGATTAGAAGAATGCGTTAACAGAGCTAGTTTTTTATGGGCTTGTATAATGCTTTGGGCAAGATTGTCATTAATTTCTAGAGAAACATCTTTATTTACAGGTGGTTTATAGCGTAGCCGTACTTCAACCCTACCACGTCGCAGTTGTTGGCTTAGCTGTTTGCGTAGCAAGGGCTCTAAATAAGCCAAAGAGTCAGGTAAAGAAAGACTAACGTCCAAATAGCGGTGATTAACGCTACGTAGTTCCCATGTTGTATCGCCCCAATCTGTTTGTTGTTCTTTTCTGGCAAAAGCCGTCATGCTAGAAATCATGTTAATTATAAATTTAAAAAGTATAATGGAGCTAGTTTATACCTATTCTAATTAGTCCTAAAATAAAATCTAGCTCTTATCTAAGATATATAAGGAAAAACAATGATACGTTCCACTTCACGCCCAGCGAATGAACTTCGTTCTATTAAAATCACCCGTGCTTACACGCAACATGCAGAGGGTTCTGTATTAATTGAATTTGGTCAGACTAAGGTAATTTGTAACGCCAGCGTTATTGTAGGGGTACCTAAGTTTTTAAAGGGTTCTGGGCAAGGATGGGTGACTGCCGAGTATGGAATGTTGCCACGTTCAACGCATTCCCGTATGGATCGGGAAGCAAGTCGCGGTAAGCAATCGGGGCGTACTTTAGAGATTCAACGTTTAATTGGCCGGGCGTTACGCACTAGTCTAGATTTAAAAAAAATAGGTGAAAACACTATTTTATTGGACTGTGATGTGCTGCAAGCAGATGGAGGCACCCGGACGGCAGCTATTACAGGTGCTTGTGTAGCTTTAGCCGATGCACTGTCTGTAATGAAGGAAAAAGGCGAAATTAAGCAAGAAGCAATGCATTGTTTGGTTGCAGCTGTATCGGTAGGACTTTATAAAGGTGTGCCAATTTTAGATCTAGATTATGTAGAAGATTCCGGCGCAGATACCGATATGAATGTGGTCATGACAGAAAAAGGTGAGTTTATCGAGTTGCAAGCTACCGCGGAAAAAAAGGCTTTTTCAAAAAAAGAGTTTGATGGCTTGCTAGAGTTAGCCGAGATCGGCATTAAGCAATTATTTGTAAAGCAAAGGGAAATCTT
>CAMQQG010000401.1:0-20814 GCA_947034895.1 Rhytidiadelphus loreus | reverse complement strand
CCTCGAAGTCGTCATAGGCGTAGTCCAGCGTACGAGATACCTGCTCGTTCTGATGAAAGGCGTAGGGCACCTTATCCTCCAGCGGGATATATCCGTACTTGACGTAGGAATCGAGCGCCCGCCGCCCGCGCCCGTTTTTATACAACTCGAAGTCTGGCTGGTCCAGTGCGTTCCTGCGCATCAGCGTGTACGCCGCCGCCGCATCGAATCCCCGTATCCCCTTCACATAGGCGTCTGCAATGATCGCGGTCGTATGGTCACCCGTCATCTCGGTCGTGAAGCTGTTCCAGGCCGGGAAGATCGGCAGATTCCCGCCCTGCTCGCCCTTCGCAATCAGCGACTTGATCATGTCGAGGTCGCGCTTAGGCTGCAGAATCGTAAACAGCGGATGCTCCCCCCGGAAGGTGTCCCACGCAGAGAAGTCGCAGTAATAGACGAACCCCTCCGCCCGCTCTACCGCCTTGCCGTCAGCAAACTTCGGATAGGTTCCGCTCACATCGGAAAATGTCCTTGGCAGCAGCATCGTGTGATACATCGCCGTGTAGAAGGTAACCTTGTCGGGCGAGTTCCCCGCAATGTCCACTCCTCCCAGGGCCTTATCCCAGGCAGTATGCGCCTCCACGGCCACGCCGTCGAAGTTCCAGTCGGGGATCTCCGTCTCCAGGTTCTTCCGGGCTTCCTCCAGGCTCACGAACGAAGTCCCAATCCTGATCCGCACTACGCCATCTTTAGGCAGTGCGAAGGAAACAAAAGCCCCTAGCGGCATGGCGTCCGCACCCTGATCCGTTGCGCCCTCGGCCCGCGTCGCGCCGGACCATGTCCCCCCAACCAGAAACGGAAGGTCGAACCGGACCACAACCCACCCTGAAAATCCCGCCGGCTGTCCATTCCCTGCATAAATGCGATTCACCGGATTCTCGCCCGAAATCTCCTGGCGCTTGAGGTCAATGTGTACCGTCCCATGCCCCAGCCGGAGGTTGTCCTCCAACCCCAGAAACCCGACCGCCTGCCCCACCGGATACCTGAACCGCATGATCCCCGATCGCTGCGTTCCCGTGATCTCGGCATGGATTCCGTTGACCAGATCTACGCTGTATTTGTACGGTCGCGCCACCTCACTTTGCCGCGAAAAACCCGTTCCCCATTGCGTTGCACCCAGCTTCGTTCCGTCCTTGAGAGGCATAAGGGTAAAGCTGCCGTAGTCCTGGGCACACGAACCGGACAAGAAATGGCTGCCGCGAAACCCCTCGATCTGCTTGTCGGCGATGTAATACGGGGCAACGCACTTGGTCTCTCCCGCCTGCGTCTGCGGCGTCCACTCCGTCATGGCGAACGGAATACCGGTCGAAGGATAGGTCTGCCCTTCTGCCGCCGTACCGATCATCTCGTTGACCTGATCCGCGAGCGATTGTGGTGACTCCGTCACCTGCGCTGCGGCCAGTCTGCTTTGCATTGCGCTCAAAGCGCTCAAAATCACGAATAGGACGAAGAGGGGTGAAAGGGGCATAACGCACGATTGTCCGCACGGAAAATGCCTCACACAAGTAAGAAATACAGCATTTACGTTGTGTCCTTACAGTGAGAGATTGCTGGTCGCCGTTAGAAATCTATTTTGTGTACCCTCGCATCGCCACGATTGCCGTCTGCAGAGGGTGGGTTCCCTCTAGACGAGTCGACGAGAGCAGCACCTCAAAGAACGGATAGCTCCTCTGCGGCAGTCGCTGCCGAATCGCGGCCAATCCTTCGCTGGAGGTAATGAATTCACCCGCCGCCCGTGTCCCCTGCGAGTCCGTCCCCGCGAGGATAAGGGCATAGCGGTGCTCGCTCAGATTCGGAACAAAGGCCACCATGCTGAAGTCCCGGTTGCGGTCGTTCACCATTTCGTACACAGCCTGCTCCCCCTTCAGAGGGGTCCGGTTCACCACATAGGATCGGTGCCTGGCCGGATCGTACTCCACGTAAAAGTTTAGGCGGTCTTTGTACAGCTCCACCCATGGGTTCGATTGCCGACTCCCGATCAGGACGACGTTGTGGCTTTTGATCTCCACGGGCGTATAGGATCGTGCCGAGGCCAGCCGCATCAGCGGCGATCGTGCGTTGAGCGCGAGCACCTGCTCAGCCGCCTCGAAATCCCCCACGCTGCCGGTGTTGCGGCTCAGCACCAGGTTCAGCGCATCCCGCGTTTGCGACGTGAGTTCCGGCATAGTGGCGTAGTTCTTGTACTCGTAGTCCAGGTAATCGTCCAGCGAGATCGGCCGTTGCAGCAGGTCCTCCGCCAGCGCATAGGAGGTGTCCGCGGTTACGATGTCCATCTGCTCGCCCGACGCAAAAAACTGTCCCCAGAACGCCGCCCGGCCCGCGTCCGCCTGCCACGGCTGCAACTCGTTCCGCAACGTGCGCGCCTGCCACCAGAAGACAGCCGCCGTGACCAGTGCCATGACCAGTGCTACAACCAAAAGCCACGTTCCCACGCCGCGACCGCTCCAATGCAATCGTGCAGTGACCGGCTCAACCAGCGCGACCGGCTGGGCTTCCAGCATAGGCATGACGCGATGGGGTTCCGGTTGATTCTCGACCGCCTCAACCGTCTCGACCAGTTCCGCAGCCGGCCGCGCCACAAAGACCGGAAGATATCCGCCCCTCGGAATCTCCATCAGCACCGGCTCGGCCGCGCCCTCCGTCTCGAAGTAGTGGCACAGACGCTTGCGCACCTCCGACACATTCACGCGCACGATGTTATCGATATTGGTGTCGTAGTTTTCCGGACGCCCAAACACCGCCGCCCCGATCTCCTGCTCTCGGATGCTCGCCGCATGCGACTTGAGCGACCTCTGACCCACATAGAGCAAAAGCTCACGCAAGCGTGTGGCCCGGCGAAGTTCCTGGCTGTTCACAATTCGTTGCAATAACTCCCAGGCCGAGTCTGGATCGAGTTCAAAAGGCGGCACTTCTAAAGGCATTCTTCTCCCAAAAGACTGCGGGCATCCAGACCAGCGTCCAAATCAGTGTTCAAAACGGTGGGATACTAGGAATCATACCCCGCACATCCGGCGTTGACTCGATAACCCCGAAGCCAGTCAGTCGTATCGCGGTGTGGATAATAGACCCCAGAACCCATGCACATCGACTCCCATCGCACCGCAAACCCACTCTGTCTCTTCGCCGTTCTGCTTCTGCTTGTTCCCGTCCTCGCCGCGCAACCTCGCCTCGTCGACTTCAACTCGCACCCCGGCACGTTCCATCTTTCTACCCAAAACCACACGGCCACCATCTTTCTCACGCCGGAAGACGCCCCCGCGCTCGGCAAGGTGGTTGAAGCCTTCGCCGATGACGTCAACCGTGTCACCGGCCATCGCCCGCGCATCGTATCTTCCCTGACAGGCCTCAGCAACGCGGACGTGGTCATCGTCGGGACCGTGGCTCAACTTCCGCCGCTCTCAAACTTCGACACCACCTCGATCGCTGGACACTGGGAGTCCGCACTCACCACTACGATCGACCATCCGCTCCCAGGCATCGCCCACGCCCTCGTTGTTGCAGGCAGCGACCGCCGCGGCGCGGCTTTCGCCCTCTTCACCCTCTCCCGCCAGATGGGCGTCTCTCCCTGGTACTGGTGGGCAGACGTTCCGGTAGTACATCACTCCTCCATCTCTATCTCCGCAGTGAACGTCGTCCAGCCTTCGCCCTCCGTCCAGTACCGGGGTATCTTCCTCAACGACGAAGACTGGGGCCTCCGTCCCTGGGCCTCCGCAAAGATGGACCCTACCCTCCATGCCATTGGTCCCAATACCTACGGCCGAATCTTTGAACTCCTGCTCCGGCTGCACGCCAATTCGCTGTGGCCGGCCATGCACCCTGGGACACTGCCGTTCAACGCCGTTCCGGAAAACGCAATCCTCGCGGACAAGTGGGGCATCGTCATGGGTTCCTCGCACTCTGAGGCCCTTCTGCGCAACAACGTCGGGGAATGGTCTGAGGCCGCAACCCCCAAAGGCGATGGCCCATGGAACTACCAGCTCAACCGCGACGCCATGGTCCACTATTGGGACCAGCGCCTCCTGGCCAATGGCAAGTACGAAAACTTCTACACCGTAGGCCTCCGCGGCGTACACGACACCGGCCTCGAAGCCACCGGGGACGATAAGGTCAAGGCCCGGCTCGTCGAGCAGGCCATCGGCGCCCAGCGCGCCCTCCTCGCCCAGCGCGTCAACCCTGACCTCGCTAAAGTCCCTCAGGTCATCTGGCTTTACAAGGAGTCCCTTCAGCTCTTCCGCGCCGGCATGAACGTTCCGCCGGACGTCACCCTGGGCTGGACCGACGACAACTTCGGCTACATCCGCCAACTCCCAACCGTAGCTGAACAGCAGCGGCCTGGAGGCTCCGGCCTCTACTACCATGTCTCCTACTGGGGTTTTCCCCACGACTATCTCTGGCTTTGCTCCACCCCGCCTGCCCTCATGCGCGAAGAGCTTACCAAGGCCTTCGACCATGGCGTTCGCCGCTACTGGGTCCTGAACGTCGGCGACCTCAAACCGGCTGAGTCTGACATCGACTACTTCATGCAGCTCGCCTGGGACGAACCCACCGTCTCCCGCGAATCCCAGCACAACTTCCTCGCCCGCTGGTTCGCCGAGCAGCTTCCATCAGCAAATTCCCAACAGCTCGCCACACTCTACGACAGCTTCTACCAGCTCAACTTCATCCGCAAACCAGAGTTCATGGGCTTCAACGGTTACAACGACAGCATCACCCGCACCGCCTTCAACCCTTTGGCCTTTGGTGACCAGAACGCAACACGCTCTTTGGCCTGGCAGCAAGTCAGGGACAAAGCCGAAACTCTCGGACGCACGCTTCCTGCCGCGGCCCAGCCGTCCTACTTCGAACTCGTCGCCTATCCCATCGAAGCCGCCGCCGCGATGAACCAGAAGTTCCTCTCTACTGACCGCACGTACCTCGACGCACACAACCATGAAGCCATCGCTCTTGCCGCTGACACTGCCAAGGCCCATGCCGCCCACGACCGCATCCAGTCCCTGACCGACCACTACAACTCCCTTGAAGGCGGCAAATGGCGGGGTATGATGTCCAGCGCTCCCCGGGAGCGCCACGTCTTCGAGATGCCCGCCACGGCTACCATGGCAGACGCGGCCAAATCGCTGCCCGCAGGCTGGAGCAAGGGCGATCCCAATGCCACTATCTCCATCAATGCGGCCCACTTCAGCCACAAAGTCGATGGAACCGTTGCCCAGTGGAATGTCCTACCCGAACTCGGCATCTCCATAGGCGGCTCCATCACTTATGGTTCTCCCGGCCTGCTCGCCAACCAAACCATCGCGGGCTTTGCCCCGCAGCCCTCACTCGACTACGACTTCACCACCACTTTTGCTGGACCAGTCACGGTCACTCTCAACGTCCTGCCCACATTTCCGCTGGACTCTGACCACACTCAACGCTTTGCCGTCTCACTTGATCATGCCGCAGCCTCTACCCTTGACACCGGCAGCACTGGCGAGTGGCACGAAGACTCTGCCCCCGTATGGGCTGCCAACGTGCTCCGCAACTCTGCGATCCTCACCATCCCTGTCGCGAACCTCACCGCCGGTCGCCACACCCTGCACCTTCTCTACATCGACCCTGGCGTTATCTTCGAGCATATTGCCATTACCCTGCCCCACGCGGCTCCTGCCTATCCTGTTCCCAGCAAGACTCTCTGACATGGCCATCGATCACAATCGACGACTACAGGCGGTGCGATTAGGCCACTCAAACTTGCATGAGAAAAATGCACGTGAGGTACTGCGCGGCTGTAACCCAAGCAGCCAGAAACACACGTGCCCCCAAAAGGGGGGTGTCATGGTTCATTAGCGTGGAGGCATTCCCGTCAAATGGCAGGAAGTCATTGGATACCCAGCGAGCCCCCCGATGAAGCGCGCCTCGAGTTCCTCAACCCCTGAGCCGAATGCTTAGAGCTACTCCTCGTCTTCATCCTCTTCTTCGTCGTCCTCATCATCATCTTCGTCATATTCAAGCTCGTCTTCGTCCTCATCATCTTCATCATCAAGGTCATCCTCTTCGTCGAGGTCGTCGTCCTCATCCTCATCTTCGTCGTCCTCGTCCTCGTCTTCTTCGTCCTCATCCACTGGAGCAGCGAAAACGGAACCCAAAGCGGGTTCAATGAGGAAGCGCGGTGCGGTGGCTTCGAAGTCGGTGGAAACAACGCCGAGAAAGAGTGCTTCCGCGCCAGGGGTAAGGTTGTCCGTAACTTGTGTCATCTATCGTCTCCTGATCTTGCTTTGGTGTGGATGTTGCTTCCTGACTGCGGGTTGTCATTGAGAATCGTTGTCAGAAGTGTGATTGTAACGATCCTGCGTGAAGTTTCAACCCTCTTCGAATGGAGCAAGTTGGCTTGCGGACGGCCGTTGAGTTATGAGACTGACGACGACGAGCGAGAAAAGTGAGGTCAGCAGCGCCGGAAAGATAGCGTCGCGTTCGGTGAGCATGGCTGGCAGATGGGCGTGGATAAAGGCAGAGTCCCAGGTGATGGTAACCAGAGTACCGGCGGCAATGGAGATAACGGCGGCAGCGCCAGTCGTTCGCTTCCAGAAGAAGGCGGCAAGGATGACGGGCGTCAGCGCGGCCGAGTAGATGGTATAGGCATAGAGGGCCTTCTTCAGGACAGACTCGGTATGGAGCGACTGGTACAGCGCCCAGATACCGAGCAGCACAACCATCAACCGGCTGACGATTAGCACACGCTTATTGGAGGCGTCGCGAGCGATATAGCGGACAAAGACATCGTTGACCAGATTGGTGGCTGGCGAAAAGAGGTAGTTATTGGCTGTCGAAATAATCTTGGCGAAGATGGCTCCGACGAGCAGTACCCCCATCCATAACGGAAGCCCATGCATGCCCGTGTAAGCGAGAATCTCGCGGGGATGGGTGTGGACCTCGCCGGTCGGAAAGAGGGCAGAGCCGGTGACGGCGATGGCGACGATGGCGGTCTCGAGGATAATGGCGCCGATGAACCAGCCCACCACGGCGCGGCTCGCATCCTTCTCGGACTTCGCGGAAAAGAACTTCTGGTACATGGACTGATTGCCCAGCATCAGCAGGCAGGTGGGAAGGAAGATCTCCATGGCCTGGGCAAAGCTGAGGTCACCTAGCACCTGAAAGTGCGTGGCCGGAAGCGCGTGGCGAATGCCAGCCAGGCCGCCAGCCATATGGATCAGGACGGGTAGTGAGCCAAGCATGGAGACCGTCGCAAGCAGGCCGATAACAACGTCCATATAGGCGACCGAGGACATGCCGGCGATGGCGGTAAAGACGATCACGAAGGCGGCAATGATGAACTTGCCAAGGTTTGCCGTAACCAGATCAGGGAAGACGAGGTGAAGGATGTCACCGCCTCCGATGAACTGGTAGCTGGTAATCGCGGTGTAGGTGAAGAGGATGGCGATAATGCCAAGGACCCTTGCGGTCTGGTTGTAGCGGGCTTCGAGCAGATCAGGAATGGTGTACTGAGCGAATTTGCGGGCGCGCGGCGCGATGAAATAAATGAGCAGAAGCCCGGCCCATCCTCCGGCGGACTGCCACAGCGCGGCAAAGCCATGCCGGTACGCGTTTTCCGCCCCGCCAAGAAGCGATCCCGAGCCAATCCATGACGAGAGCAGGGTAAAGATGAGGACGAACGCGGGAAGAGATCGGCCCGCCACGAGGTAGTCGGCCTTGGTCTTAGTCTTGGTGACGCGGCTCAGCGAGACGGCGAGCAGAGTGATACTGATGACGGCCAGGACGGCGGCGTAAAGATTCATGCTTGCGGGTTAGTGTACCCGAGGCATGGAGAGAGCGAGTAAGTCCTCAGGAAATCACGCCGCTGTAGGGCTGGTCCCGATAGCAGCGGTTGGCGTACTGCCAAGCAGCAGGCGGCGTTCCGTTACGGCGGCTTCGATCTCACTGTTAACCTCAGCGCCAAGCAGAAGCATCACACCGCTGATGTAAAACCATGTCAGAAGGATGATGACTGCGCCCAGCGATCCGTAGGTGACTGAATAGTTGTTGAAGTAATGGAGATAAAGGCGAAGTCCAAAAGAAGCTGCGAGCCAGGTCAGGATGCCGATAGCAGCACCCGGAGAGAGCCAGTGCCAACGAGCTTTTTTCACGTCTGGTGCGAAGTAATAGATGACCGCGAAGATGAGCGAGAGGAGCGCGGAGGCAATGATCACGGAGAGTGTACGGCTCAGGATGGCAGCCGCCAGGGCAACCGGGCGGTGGTAGATTACATGTTGCGCATACCGGGCGAGCATATCTCCGCCAAACATGGATGCCAGCAGCGCGGTAACAAGCACAGAGAGCATCGTCGTAACGGCGATAGCGGAGAGGCGGGCCTTCCAGTAGGGCCGCGTCTCGGGAACCTTGTAGACCACGTTCAGGGTGCCCTGGATGGCTGAGAACCCCACCGATGCCGACCAGACTGCGGCGACAAGTCCGAAGGTCACCTTTCCGCCCGTTGAGGCGGCCGTGGTCTGGTTGAAGGTCTCCAGGACGATTCCCATTGCGGATGGCGGAATGACCACGGCTAGATAGGCCAGGAGCGTCGTATAGATGTGCGTTGCCGAACGAGCGGCAAGACCCAGCATGGAACTGGCGCTGACCAGCGTTGGGAAGAGAGCGAAGAGGAAGTAAAATCCGAGTTCCGCCGCTCGACCCAGAAGGTTGTCGGCTAGGAAGGAATTCACAGTGCGTTTTGCAACCACCATGAAAGGAACATCCTGAAAGTCCCAAAGCGATCCCATGGGCGATGTCGAAACCGCAGTCCAGATACGCTGTTCCATATGCGTAGTCGCTGTAGTGGGTGCATGGTGTAACTCTGCTTCGGGCACCGGAGCCTCTGCTTGCGGATTGGGATGGGATGCCAAGCTGAACGATTCCTGATAGCCATAGATGCATTAACTGTCCAAGCGGAAGGCCGATAAAGTAGCGTAGAGAAGGGAATTTGGATGCGATTGTTCTTCTGGCGCATCAAATTCCTGTCACGTGAGGCGAAGATACGGATGACGAGAGCCGCTGTACGACGCAGACGTCCGTTCAAGATTCAGAAGCTGGAGCAGTTGCTGCGGCTGGTGCATGAAAGCCACGAGCATCCCATGACCGGCGAGCCGCGGCTGCCCAAGATCGTTGGAGACGGGGAGACGGGAATCACTTTTCTGGGCCATTCGTCCTTTCTGCTCCAGATAGGTGGAAAGAATATTCTTGTCGATCCCGTGTTTTCAAACCGGCTCATCGTCTGCGACGCCAGAGGCGGCCGGGAGTCCTCGTGCGTGACCTTCCCCCTATCGACCTGGTTCTGATTACTCACGCGCACATGGACCACCTGGATAAGGCGTCGCTGCGGCGGGTAATCCGCGCCACGCGACGCCTGCGGGGAACGACGCCGGAAGTAGTGGTGCCGAATGGGGTAGAAGATCTTGTCCAGTGGATGGGCTTCGAGAAGTTTCACGTGATGAGTTGGTGGAATGAGATCCAGATACAGGGCCTCAGGATCGTCATGACGCCCTGCAAGCACTGGGGAGCGCGGATGTTCCGCGACATGCATCGGGAGTATGGCGGATACTTTATCGCGCCGCTTACTGGTGGGCCATCTGAGGGTGGGCCGACGATCTATCACTCTGGAGATACCGCCTACTTTGAGGGCTTCAGCGCGGTGGGCGAACGGCTGCGGCCCGATGTCGCTCTACTGCCAATTGGAGCTTATTTTCCGGACACCTACCGGACGGTGCATACTTCGCCCGAAGAGGCCGTGCGTGGATTCGTGGAGTGTGGCGCGAAATGGATGATTCCCATGCATTTTGGGACTTTCCGGTTGGGCCGCGAACCCATGGAGGAGCCCGTCCAGCGGCTGAAAGCCGACGCGGCGCAGCTAGGGATCTCTGAAAAAGTTCACGTCTTGACCGAAGGCGAGACAATGCTGCTGGCACCGAATGGAACGATCGTGGCCTCCTCTCCGGCGACGGGGACGGAATCTCGGCCGCCCTTCGCTGCATCGTATGGTCATGGCTGATTCTTCAATACTGAACAACGTAAACGCGATGGCAAGTGGGACATTTCTGCTGGGTGGTGATCTCCCTGTAAATCGCTTGGGGTATGGCGCGATGCGCATCACAGGCGAGGGTGTTTGGGGCGAGCCCATGGACATCGAAGGTGCAAAGAAGGTTTTGAAGCGCGCCGTAGAGCTTGGCGTGAACTTCATCGACACATCTGACGCCTATGGGCCCGATGTGAGTGAACGGCTGATCGGCGAGACACTGGCCCCTTATGCGAATGGCGTAGTCATCGCAACCAAGGGCGGTCTGACACGGCAGGGTCCCAGCAAGTGGCTTCCTGTGGGACGTCCCGAGTATCTACAGCAACAGGTAGAGATGAGCCTTCGCCGTCTAAAGCTGGAACGAATCGAGCTATGGCAGTTGCACCGAATCGACCCGAAGGTTCCGGTCGAGGAGTCGCTGGCGGTCATCAAAGACTTCCAAAAAGCCGGCAAGATTCGCCACGTGGGCTTATCTGAAGTAAAGCCGCACGAGATCGAGCAGGCTCGCAAGGTGATCGACATCGTCAGCGTTCAGAACCGGTACAACATTGGCGACCGCGAGCACGAAGATACATTGGAATATTGCGAGAAGAACAACATTGCCTTCATCCCGTGGTATCCGATGGCAGCGGGTAAGCTAGCGCAGCCGGGAGGCAAACTAGATCAGGCGACGAAGCAGCACAATGCCACCGTCTCGCAGCTCTCACTGGCATGGCTCCTGCATAGCTCGCCGGTCATTCTGCCAATTCCAGGAACTACTTCCATTGAGCACCTGGAAGAAAATGTTGGTGCGGCAGACGTTCAGTTGAGCGCGGCGGAGTGGAAAGAAATAGAGGATTCGGTGAAGGGGTAGGCAGAGTCGAATCTGAAGTGTTTGTGCCGGGGCGGATGGCTGCAACAATTATTCGCCCTCCGCTTTTTCAATGTCCCGGATTTGGGTCGTGACTCTCCGAGTACCCGATCCAACCGTTGCGATCGTATTCGATTCGTGTATCTTTACGCCGATCCGTTCGATGAACTTCAATGGGATCTTAGGGTTGTTGATGTCCTTGTTGCCGTCGATCTTCCACTTCTGCTCCCACTTGGTGAAGTAAGGTTCCAATTCTGCGGGCACGACCCTGTACAACACGACTAACTCAATTCCTTCGTAGACAGCGAAATACCAATCGACTTTTCGGTACTTGGCGACAATGGTCGGGTTTAGATGGTGATGAGTGGAGAAACTGCCTGTCAGGGAGCGGTTGACGGACTTGAATTCGCATTCCCTTGTTGGTTGACGCCTCAGTGCATCCGCCCCATGGCGCTTGGAACCTCTATCTTCACCGCCACAGGTTTTGAGGGCATCCCATCGCCGTGTTGATCGCTGGCGGATACCGTGTAATAGCTCATGCCAATCGGTGCCTGAATGCCGGCATAAGCGGGAGTAGTCAAGCCGCGAGCCAGGCTACGAAATGGACCGCCGGGCTTGTCTGAACTCGCGACAGAGTAGGTCGTCGCGCCGGAGGTAGCAGGCCACGAGAGGGTGACGCTGCCCCCCTTGACCTCGGACGCGATCTTCGAGGGCGGCTCAGGAACGTCGCCGTCCGGGAGCAGGCCATAGATGCACAGACCGCCGCTGCCAATGTTCTCCTTGCCAAAGCTTGCCAGGAAGACCTTGCCATTGGCGATGGTGGGCGGGGCCATCTTGGAATAGCCGTCGCAGTCGTCGCGCTCTCGATTTTGCCAGGAGTTCCAAAGCTCGTGGTTGATGTCGTCGGCATCGTAGGCGTGCAGGATGCCGGGCCGCGTCTCGTGCCAGGAGTCGCCAGTGGCATGAATGGCGGCCCAAAGGATGCCGTCCTTGCCCCCATTGGCCGAAAGCGAGAGCATGGCACCGGGGTGACCTTCGTTCGACTCGGGGCGGGTGATGATCGGCGTCTCGGAGACCTTGCCGCCAGTGACCTTATAGACTCGCTCCTTATCGCGCTGCCCCCAGATGTAGAGCAGACCGCCATTTTGGGCGCTCTGCCAGAAAACAAGGCTGTGCAGATGGGAACCTGTCGCCTGAAAGTGCTGGATGGCGTGCTCGTCGCCCAGATGGCCAAGCTTTCTCGTGTCCAGCGTGTACAGAACGCCTTCCTTGCCTCCGCCTACGACGGAACTGGTGCCAGGAATCAGGGTCGCGCCCGAAGAGTCCAGGTCATTGTCCTTCGCATCGAGTTCTACATGATTGGTCGGAGTAAACCAATCCAGGAGCTTCAGCGTCGGGGAAAGTTTCATAAAGCTCTCGCTGAAGTCGGTAGTGCCGTTCCAACTGCCGTTGCCCGTCACGACATAGATGTTTCCTTCGGCATCGACAGCGGGGGCTTGGCCCGATTGCCAGATGCTGGCCTGACCGCCCTTCGGCGAGGTGTTCAGAACGGCAGTCTGATGGAGCGTCGCTGCGTCATAAGCGAGCAGGAAGCCGTGATAAGGCTCCTTGTCGCAGTGCGAGGCATAGCCAACGTATACGGTGTGGTTTGAGAGCAGAAGCGCGGGGCGCTGGTTCTGCAACAAGGGATCGAAGCCAGGCGCGGCGATAGTCATCGGGCTGTGGTCCAGATCGGCTCCGCTCGTAAGGTCCAGCGCGTGAAGCCGCTGTGTAAACTTGCCGTCGGCGCGGGTCAGCGCAACCACGTAGAGGGCGTTGTGTTCCTTATCGATCACTGGCGTGCCGATAATCCCCATACTGCCGTTTATGTCCAGGCAGCCAAAGTCGGCGTCGTAGAGGTTAGCCGGAGCACCGAAGTTCACGTGCCAGATGGGGTGGGTGGCCTTCGGGTCGTTGGCGTCGAAGGCGTAGACGCTGTTATTGACCGTGGTGATGAAGACGAGGTCATGGGTGCCAGTCCCGAAGCTGGCATCCTTCAGCTTTACGTCCGTAACCACAAGCGGCTGCGAGTAGACCTGATCGTCCACAGGGAACTTTGCCAGTAGCCCGAAAGTAGATGCGGTAACGTTGGACGGAGTGAGAAAGATCTCTTGTGTGTTCGCCCCGGTGCGGGCAAGGTCGTTGTGGTTCGTCGTAATGTCCACCTTTTGCTGGGATGACACAGTGCCGCACAAGCTACCCCATGTCGCTAGCCCCATCACCGCACAAGCAAACTTCGGCAGTCGCTTCGTTCCTCGACGGACGTTCGCGTCACACCCGGCCTCCGCCGGAATCCGGCTTCGATTCCCCTGCGGGAGCAGACTGTAAAGAAGTCCAAAACGTCTTTTAGCCGAGAAAGAAAGTCGTTCGATTTGCATGACGAAAAGTCTACTAGAGGTCTGACCAATTCGGCTTCGGGTCAACACCGTGCCGCCGCCACGCAGCGATCATCTTGGATGTTCAGTTACGATGAGCGCCCGGGCGACGCCCTCTCCACGGCACAGATACTGCCGCGACGTGCTGGCGTCAATCCATATCACATCGCCCGTTCCCAGCCAGTGCCGCTCATTCGGCAGAGCGATCTCAAGATCCCCTTCCAGGACATAGACGAACTCGGTGCCACGAAAAGTCTTTGGAGTGAACTCAGACTCGTCGCCATTGGGGTGAAATTCCGCGAGGCAAGGCACCATGTGGCGATCGGGGATCAGCGCGCTCAGGCTCTGCGAGACGAAGCGAGAATTCTGTTTCTGTTTCCGAGTGATCGGGATCCGATCACTCTTCGAGAGGCGGCGAAACGAGACCCTCTTCTCAAGCGTGAAGAAGCACGAGAGGTCCCTTTCAAAGACGAGAGCGATGCGTGCGAGATTGCGAATGGTCGGGACGACCCGCCCGGTCTCCAGTTGCGAGAGAAAACTGGCGGAAAGGCCGGAAAGCCGGCCGAGTTCGACCAGACCCATAGAGCGCTTGAGGCGCATCGCGCGGATCCGTTCACCGATCAGCTTCTCGTCGATCTGCTGTTCCACGCGAAGAGGATCGATGACTGCGGGGTCGCGCGCGTCATCAAGTTCGCTGGACGAGATAAGGGATTCAGTGGGCCGCTTGGTCGTTCGAATGAGTTCATTCATGTCATTGACTAGGATGACCCCGGAAGCGGATACGGTGGACGTGATTCGGCTAGCTTGTTGATGGCGTAGAAATCCGGCGTCCAAAGATCGCCGTTCCGATACGCACACAGGTGCTGCCCTCCTCAATGGCCACCCCGAAATCATTGGACATGCCGGTGGAAAGCTGGGTAAGACTGGGGTGGATCTTTTGCCCAGTATCGCGGAGTTCGCGCAGCTTCCGGAAGTAAGGGCGTGCGGTCTCGGCATCTTCACTCCAGGGCGGGACGGTCATCAGGCCAATGGGCATAAGGTGCCCCAAAGGGGCGATGGCCTGGAGCAGCGAGGGAAGATCATCCGGGGAGACGCCGTGCTTCGACTCCTCGTGAGAGAGCTTGACCTCGATGTAGATGGGCAACCGCTTTCCGAGGGCCGCCGCCGCGCTATCGAGGCGTTGTGCGAGTTTGAGGGAGTCGACGGTGTCGATCGAGTCGAACAACTCGGCCGCCTTGCTGGACTTGTTTGATTGCAGCGGCCCAATCAGGTGATATTCACCCTCGGTACAATCCGAAAGCGACGGGAACTTGCCGGCAAACTCCTGAACGCGGTTCTCGCCAAAGAGGCGCTGACCGGCGGCATAAGCTTCCAGCAGCGACTCAACCGGGTGCACCTTGCTGACAGCCATCAACGCAACTTCCGCTTCGGGCCGGTTGGCCCGGCGGCAGGCGGCCGCTATGTCTTCGCGGACCCGGGTAAGATTTGCTTCAATCGTCATGCTTGTTGCATCTTATCTCTAGAGGGAATTTTGCGAGCAGCGATGAGCAAGACGCCGTTTTACCCGATGAAGAACTCCCGATGTTGTATGGATGCGTGTTGTCTCGCTTCGGCGCGGCGATAGGCTCGGCCTCTCAGATATCTTCTTTGCCCGGTTTTCATCTCAAAACCCAGTTCTCGGACCCGGGCTGCCGGGATACCCACATCTTTGTACTTCACAGAAAAGGAAGACCCGATATGTCATTGCAGATTGGCGATGTTGTGCCTGATTTCACGGCGCAGACTACCGAAGGCGAGATTCACTTTTACGATTACATCGAAGGTTCGTGGGCGGTGCTCTTCTCTCACCCGAAGAACTTTACCCCCGTGTGCACGACGGAACTCGGCTACACGGCTTACCTTAAGCCGCAATTCGACAAGCGCGGAGTAAAGGTCCTGGGACTCAGCGTCGATAAGCTCGAATCGCACGAGCCGTGGGCGAAGGACATCGAAGAGACGCAGGGCACGGCACTCAACTTCCCGCTCATTGCAGATACTGACAAGACGGTCGCAAACCTGTACGGCATGATTCACCCCAACGCCTCGGACACATTGACGGTGCGCAGCGTCTTCGTCATTGGACCCGATAAGAAGCTGAAGCTCTCGCTCAACTACCCCGCTTCGACCGGACGAAACTTCGACGAGGTAGTCCGCGTGATCGACTCGTTACAGTTGACGGCGAAACATCAGGTGGCAACCCCAGTCAACTGGAAGAACGGTGAAGACGTCATCATCGTTCCGGCGGTCTCGGACGAGGCGGCAAAGGCGAAGTACCCGGATGGATGGAAGACGCTGAAGCCCTATCTGCGGGTAGTTCCCCAGCCACAGTAGAGGGAAGGCCGCGGATGAGATGCCAGACCCAGACTGGCTGGCATCTCACCGTTATCCCCTTAGAGGCAGCCGCACCTCGGCCACACATCCTCTCCCATCTCCGCGATTGGTTAGACTCACACTCCCCTTGTGCATCAGAAGAATCTGTTGCGCTAGCGCCAGCCCGATCCCGCTCCCCTTGGCCTTCGTCGTATAAAACGGCACAAACAGATTGACCGGATTGAGCAGTCCCAGTCCGTTGTCCATGATGCGAATCGCGACCTGTCCTGCATCGACCTCCCACACCACCGCAACCTCTGCCGCAGGCTCCGATGCCTCAAGGGCCGCGTCCACGGCGTTCTGCAACAGATTGATCAACGCCTGCTGCATCTGGTCAGGATCGGCCTGCAGCATCACCTCCGGCCCCGCTTCGACCCGCACCGCCATCCTCTGCTCCAGGAGCACCACACGCTCCAGCAATGGCCGCAGTGCCACCGCCTCCAGTCTCGGAGCAGGCAGGCTCGATAGCTGCTGATACGCCTGCAGAAACCGGTTCAGCGAAGCCGCGCGGTCTTCAATCACCGCCAACCCTCTATGGAGGTCCCGGTTCAGATTCGTACCGCCCTCCACCCCAGTGCCTTCAGGCAGCCTCCCGCGAAGGCTTCCCGCGATCGACTTGATCGGCGTCAGCGAATTATTGATCTCGTGCCCCAGCACCCGGATCAGCCTCCGCCAGGCCTGTCGCTCTTCCTCCCGCAACGCCGCTCCCACATCCGACAGCACCAGCAGCAGATGCGGCGCTCCACGCAGCCGGAACGTAGCCCGCCGCACCACATACCTCGCCGCATCATTCGCCTTCGTCGCATCGGAATACTGCCCCTCGTCCGCCACATCCAGCAGCACGCGCAATCCAAGCTCTTCCGCGCTCCTGCCATCGGACGCCGGCCGTACCAGCCCAAACGCCCGGTCCGCGGCGGCATTGTGCAGCCGCAACCGGTCCATCGCGTCGAACGCCAGCACCGGCGACTGCATGGAGCTCATCACCCGCTCCACTAAAGTAAGCGCCTCCAGAGCAGACGACCGTTGCGCCTGCAGCGTCCCCGCCAACGCATTGATCTCCAGCGCCAGGTCCCCCAACGCATCTCCCCTTCGCGCTCCACGCGCACGAAACGAAAAATCATCTTCGCGCAGCGCCGCCACTACGTTCGCCAGCGTCTGCATGGGCCGCGTAATCAGTTCCATAAACGAGCTAGCCGCCAGCAGCCACGCCAGCGCAAACACCATCGCCGCCGCGACCATCGCGGTGATCGACGCCTGTTCGACCACCATCAGCCATCCACCCAGGACCACCGCCGGCAGACCCAGCAGCGCCATCCACAACGAAAGCCGCCGCTCGAAGCTCACCCGCCTTCCGGTCTTGCCAAGAGGCATCCGCCGCCGCTTCTGCGTATTGGAAATCAGGTCAGAGATAGTGCCGCCCGCTGCTTCGCTTCCTCAACTTGAAGTTCGTTCAAGAGTAAATCCCGTCATCCCGACCGGAGATTCCTTCAATGAAGTCCGTCACCCTGAGCGACGTCTTCCATCAAAGAATAGATTCCGTCATCCTTGTATCAACCCGTCATCTCGACCGGAGCGACGGACAGTGCCACCGTCCGTCGCGCAGTGGAGAGACCCCCGCATGGGTACTTGCTTTTGCTTTATCCCTTCCGCCACTCGCGACAACGAAGAAGACAGTCGCTTGTATCTCCTCTTGACCCGTCATCCTGAGCGGAGGCTCTCGCCGCTTTATCGCGAGAGCCGCGGTCGAAGGACCCCGACACCGTTCGTACAACCACAGCCGCTCGAACCTTTCTCCCAACCAGGCCCGGGCTCGGCGATCTCAAAGCCCGTACTTCTCAATCCGCCGATACAACGCCCCGCGGCTCAGCCCCAGCGCATCCGCCGCATGGCTCACATTGCCCTGGCTCCGCGCCAGCGCCTTGCGGATCAGCACCGCCTCCACCTGCTCCAGCGACATCTCATCCAGCCCCTGCGACGCCACCTTCGCCGTCTGCAAGCCAAGGTCCGCCAACTCGATCCGGCTGCTCCGAGCCATCAACACGGCACGCTCCATCGTATGGTCCAGCTCCCTCACATTGCCCGGCCAGCCATAGTTCATCACCATCTGCATCGCGCCCGGCTCAAACCCCTCCACCGCGCGACGATACCGCACCGCGTACCGCGAAAGAAAATGCGCCGCCAGTGCCGGAATGTCCTCCCTGCGGTCGCGTAGCGGGGGCACATGGATCTCCACCGTATTCAACCGAAAATAAAGGTCGCTACGAAACGTCCCCGCTTCGGTCTCCGCGCGCAGATCGGCATTGGTCGCCGAAATCATTCGCACATCCACCTTGCGCGTCGTCGACGATCCCACCCGCTCCAGCTCCCCCGTCTCCAGCACTCGCAGCAACTTCGCCTGCTGTCGCAGCGGTATATTGGCAATCTCATCGAGAAAGAGCGTGCTCCCATGCGCCAGCTCAAACCGCCCGATGCGGTCCGTCCGCGCATCCGTGAACGCGCCCTTCACGTGGCCAAAGATCTCACTCTCAAAGGTGCCTTCAGGCAAAGCTCCGGTATTGACCGCGACAAGCTGCCTGTGCGCCCGCGGCGAAAGCCGATGCAGCGTCTGCGCCACGACCTCCTTGCCCGTGCCATGCTCACCTGTCACCAGGACGTTCGCGTCCGAAGGCCCAATCCTCGCCAGCAGCTCCACAACAGGCCGCATCGCGGCCGCCGTGGCAATAAACTCCGGCGCTCCTTCAGCCCTCAGAATGCGGTTCTCCGCCTCCAGCCATTGCGCCCGCTTCTGCGCCGCATAAAGCTCAAGCTGCGTCCGCACCACGGTCAGCACGCGCGCGTTGTCCCAGGGCTTTTGAATGAAGTCCCTGGCTCCGCGCCGCATCGCCTCCACCGCAAGTTCGATGTTCGCCCACGCCGTCATCACGATGATCGGAAGCTGCGAGTCGCGCTCCTGAATCGCCGCAATCAGGTCGAGCCCCTCGCGCCCAGAGGTCGTGTCCCGCGTATAGTTCAGGTCGATCAGCACACCATCGACCTGCTCATGCGACAACAGCTCCAGCACCGCCGCCGGACTATGCGCCGTCAGCAGCTCGAACCCTTCAGGCTCAAGCAACAGCTCAAGCGCCTCAAGGATCTGCGGCTGGTCGTCCGCCACCAGTAGTCGGCATTTACCTGATAAAACTGCGGTCATAAGACCTTTCTACTCTATTGCCATTCGCCTTCATCACAATCCGCATCCCGTCATCCTGAGCGGAGTCGCTTGCAGCTCATCGCGAGTGACGCAGTCGAAGGACCCGCATCTGTCCTTGCCGTTGCTTGTTCTCCCTCGCTCGCTTCAAAATTCCGTCATCCTGAGCGGAGCCTCTCGCGCACTTGCGAGAGGCGCAGTCGAAGGACCCCGACGCTGCCAACACCACTAACACCGCTCGCACCTTTCAACCCACAATGCCTCCCCGGTTTCCCTATCTCCGCAGCCTATGGAACCTTTGCGACCTGCGCTTGCGCACTCCCATTCCTCGCAGATTCTATCGAAATCGAATTCTCCTCAAGCGTAGTCCCCACCGACCGCTCCAGCTCAATCTTCGCCTTCTGATAAGCCGTCTTCGCCGCCAGCAGAGCCGACTCCGCCGTCGCCAGGTCCTTCCGGCTCGTCAGCGTCTGAAACGCCGACCCCGCGCCAAGCTGCTGCTCCTTCGTCATGATGTCGAAGCTCTTCTGCGCCAGCTCCCGCGCCTTGCTCGCCGCAACCACCCGAGCCACGCTTTGGTCCAGAGCATACTGAGCATTCCGGACCTCAATCCGTATCTGCTTCTTCAACTGCTGCTGCCGCAGGTCGGCCTGACGAGATTCAAGCTCCGACCGATATTGGTCGGACTTCGCAATTCTGTTGCGAATCGGAATGTTCATCTGGAAGCCGACATAGTAGTCCGGCGACGAATTGTTGAACGCACTGTTCAAAGCTCCGCCAAATCCCAGCGGAGCAGTCGATGTAACTCCCGATACCGGATTGCCAACACCCGCCAGCCCGGCCCCGCCATACTGCCCCACCAGCGACAGCGAAGGCAGCAGGTTATTGTTTGCCGCCTTTCGGCTGATATCGCGATTCTGCAAGTCGATCCCCGAGATTGCCACCTCCACGCGATGCGCCAGCGCCTGCGCCACAATGTCCTGCGTAGCCGCCCCCATCGCCACAGTCGTGCCGTCATCTGTCGAAACGTTCACCGGCTTTACCGGCATCGCCTCAAGAATCGGATCGTCGAGATTCTTCGTCAGCGCGTTCTTGATCAGCAGCTCCTGAAACTTCAGCGTGCTCTTCGCGATGCTCACGTCCTGCTCGCGATTGGCAACCTCCGCCTCATCCTTCATCACATCCATCGCCGGAATCGCCTGCAGCTCGAGCTGCTTCCTTCCACTGGCTAACGTCTGATTGGCAAAGTCCAGCGACCGCGACTTCACCTGCTCATCCTCGTACGCCGCCACCAGGTCCCAATACATATTCGCGATCTGGGTCACCGTCGTGATCACCTGTAGCTGAAACGCCGCATCCGAAATTTTCTGGTTGTTCCGCGCGATCCTTAGATACCGCAGGTTCGGCCCCAGCCCAAACCCCGCCAACAACTGCTGCTGGAACGTTAACGTGTACGACGAATCCAGCTCCGGCTTCAGATACGTGAACGGGCTGTTGTTGGTATTGCGCTGGTTGTAGAACTGGGCGTTGAACGATGTTCCCGTCGGAAACGCCTGCGAGTATCCAAAGTTCCCCGTATGCGTAATCGACTTTAGCGACTGCACTCCATACACCGTCGTATTCGAAAGCGGTGAAGCGACATCGCTATAGCTGATGTTCCCCGTGATGGCGGGATCATACGACGACACCGCCGATCCCGTACCCAGCGTCGATTGCACCAGTCCAGAGGCTCCCGCGCCAGCCCCGCCCGCGCCACCCGAAGTTCCACCCGCTCCAGCGCCCGATCCACCTGATCCAAAGCCGCCAACGCCTCCACCCGGCGTATTCTGCACCACGCCCGTGTTGACACCGCGAAACACGCCGCCCGCCTTGG
>CAMQQG010000400.1:0-21789 GCA_947034895.1 Rhytidiadelphus loreus | reverse complement strand
CTTTTTTTCTGAAGCAGGTTCATGATTAATAACACATGCCAATATCCAGGCTACCCCTAACTCAAGTGCTGCCAATACGACTCCGACTAATACACCATCTATTATCATATTCTCATCCCCCGTTAAATTGTTAAAATTTCTTTATTAAACTGTAAAGCAAGCTTTTCTCTGCTAATCGTTAAACTGAAAAGGTTTAAAAGCGTGGCCCACTAGAAAAAGAAAGAACTTAATTATCGTGATTGTTTGTGATTGGACACCTATTAATAGTGGCTTTTTACAAGAAAAAGGGCTAGCGGGCTGAGAGGAAAGGGTTGTAAGAATTTGGATAGGCGAGATGCAATTTAAATCCTATAGCGTTACAAGGCAGTTCGAATACCAAAGCCTATAAACAGAAGACCAATGCTACCAAGTAAAAACAACAAAGGCTTGCCACCTTTGAGTTTAAATCCTTTAGATATAGGGTTTTTACTGTAACGTCCGCGCCATGCCATCAAGGTGGGTAAAAGAATAAAAAGGATAGCACAATAAATTCCTGCATAGCTCAATGCGCCGATGAAAGCTCCGGGGTAAAATAATACAATCGTCAAAGGTGGCAGAAGCGTTGCTGAATAAACGAGGATGTTTCCTTTGCCTCGTTTTGCAGTCCGCAGACCGTCCGCTAAAAAATCCGAAAGGCCTAATACACTGGTTAGGAAAGAAGTAGCAAGGCAAATCGAGGTGAAAATGCGCGCTAACAAAGAAATAAAATCATTATTTAGAATATAACTAAGTTGACTGACAAACTCACTAGTTGAGTGCTTTGAATGCAACATAGCAATGAGGCCATGCTTTCCCTCACGCGGCAGAATACCCATAATGGTGAGATCCCACAGGAAATAACAAATTAAGGGGATTAGGCTACCTATCAAAATAACTTTTCGTAATTTAACAATGTCTCCCTGAAAATAAGTGCGTAGGCTGGGTATAATGTTCGCAAAGGTAAAAGAGGTGATCATTACCGTTGCGCCACCGGTTAAATAAGCAAGATCGCCTTGCTTAAGTTTAGAAAGCGAAACAAATGGGATAAGAAATAAAACTAAAAGTATATAAATACTAAATTTGCTAAACATCAAACCACGATTGACGTAGTCGACGTAATGGATTCCTTTATAAACCACATAAGTTAAAAGTCCGGCAAACAAAATAATTGCGAGCCAACTTGGAAAATTAATACCAAAGCTGGTTATTAATCCGGTAATGAAATCACCACCACCGGCCATGTACGCTGCAAGTACAGAATAAAACAATAATAAGTAACTGACCCAGGCGACAGTTTCCCCCCATCTTCCCAACAAAAGTCTAGCCATAGTAATAATGTTGGTATTGGCTGGCAGCCATAAATTAACCTCAAGTACTAAAAAAGCACTCGCGGTCATAACGAACCAACAAACAAACATTAAGATAAGTGAGTTGATAAAACCTGTTTCTGCAGTGGCTATTGGGAGTGCTAGCATTCCACCGCCTATAGCTGTTCCTACGATTAAGAGAATACCACCAACAAACTTCGCATCAATTTTATTAGACATATCAAAAGAGGCTTAAATTATATTTCTATTCCTATTGTACTTTGCAAGTAAACGCTCTTTTAAAGTACTCACCGATAATGAAAATTTTCCAATCTATCTTAGTTTTGAAATCCGTTTGGGTTTTCATTATTTATCATCTGCTAGATGCGGGCGATAGATTTTAAGTTTCAATTATGCAATCGTAAAGCATTTGCTAAATTTTTTAAATTTAAAAATAAGCGAGCTTTAATTAAATTCAGTTTACCGTATAACAAAGAATTTTATGATACAAGCTAAATTTAATTCCTTGATGAAAATGCGGGGATTAAAGCCAGGTAAAATTTCGAGCTCACACGAATTCTTGTAGGTTATTTACTTACAAAAATTACAGAAACAAGGGTCCTAGGCTGCCACTCTATTTTGTCGCTATAAAGATTAGTGGTAGTATAAGTGGATGAAAGAGGTAATGGTTTCTATATACGACCCGGCAGAAATGAAAGGTGAGCTTAGCTTAACTGCAGCGGCCAGCCTTCATATTAAAAAGATGCTTGCAAAACAATCGAATGAAACAAGCGTTCGTTTAAGTGTAAAGCAATCGGGCTGTTCTGGCTTTTCTTATGTTGTGGACTTTGTAAAAACATTGAACACGAGCGATTTGCAATTTTCTATCGATGACGATTTGGTAGTTTTTGTTGATAAGGCTAGTTTCCCCTATTTAAAGAACATATCTGTTGATTATGTACAGAATGGGTTAAATGGGTCTTTAAAATTTACTAATCCTAATCAAACAGGCGTCTGCGGCTGCGGTGAAAGTTTTAGTATAGAGAAGGGAAAAATAGAGGAGTAATCTCCTCATTGCATGTTACGTAAAATTATTACAATCAATAATAAGTTGGGATTGCATGCCCGCGCTTCTATGAAGTGGGTAAAGATCGCTAGATGTTTTATTAGCGAAATTACGCTTAAGTGCAATGGCAAACAAGTGGATGGTAAGAGCATACTTGAGGTGATGGGTTTAACCGCTAGACAAGGAAGCCCTGTAGAAGTCATCGTGAAAGGAGAAGATGAAGCAGCAGCTTTAACAGTTTTAGAAAAGCTGGTCACGGATCGGTTTGGAGAAGAGGGATGATAGGTGGCATATCGATGTTTAACATTTCTTTGTCTTTTAATATCCATAAATAGTTTTGCTTACGTTCAATTTACTGATCAAACGGCTATTCAGCTAATAAATTCAAATAAAGGCAAAACGTTACAAAAAAGAATTGAATTGTATAGTGCGGCTTTGCTTGACACGCCTTATCAATTAGGTGCTTTGGGTGAAGGCTTAATTGGGCAATATGATCAAAATCCATTATATCGCTTTGACCGTTTTGATTGCGAGACCTACGTTGATACCGTCATAGCGTTGGCTCTTGCAAAGAATTTCGCAGACTTTAAAAAAAAGATCAATGAAGTTCGTTATAAAAATTCCCAAATCAATTTTTTTCAACGAAGTCATTTTCCTAGTTTGGATTGGATTCCTCGGAATAAACAAAACCATACTATACGTGAGTTAACTTATGTTATTGCAGGTCAAAAAACCAGAATGGCGGTTACTTCAATAAATCGTCGTAATTGGTACCAACACTTAGGTGTTCATAGAATCCAAATTCAAGGTATCTCAAGTTCAGAAAGATTTTTTTATCTTCAGGCATTAAAAAAACAGGCAAGAGGTTTTGCAAGTAGTGAAAAGGCGAGAATTGCTTATATTCCTATTACAGAAGTGTTAAATAACTCTGAGTTACAAAGAAAAATTCCCTCGGGAAGTTTAATATTTCTAGTTGGCCGCGATAATTATTTAAATTATCGAATAGGAACACCTATTAATGTTTTTCACATGGGTTTTGCTATTTGGAATAAGGAACAGCTTTACTTGCGTGCGGCTTCATCAAGAGCAGAGCGCATTCTAAATGTAAACTTACAAAGCTATTTAAAAGCCTATTTGAGGTTAGGCATTTTAAAAGGGATTAGCGTTTGGTCTATTAATGAGACACCGTTTAGTTCAGGAAGCTGAACCGGCTATCATCATATTTTCTATAAGAATTGAGCCTGTCAAAATTGAACTTTTATGGTCGATGTCGTTGCCTATAGCCAGTATATTTTTATACATCGTACTTAAATTTCCCGCAATCGTAATTTCTTCAACTGCATGTTGTATTTTTCCATTTTCTATCCAAAAGCCAACAGCACCACGTGAATAATCACCTGTTACTAAATTGACTCCTTGGCCCATAAGCTCAGTCACCAATAAACCTCTATCCATTTGTTTGATTAAATCTTCTAAACTTAATTGGCTGGTTTCTAATACAATATTGTGCGCGCCACCGGCATTACCTGTTGTTTGCATACCTAATTTACGTGCAGAATAACTACTTAATAAATAACCTTCTAAGATACCATTTGTAACTAAATTTCTATCTCGCGTTGTAACACCCTCATCGTCGAATGGAGCACTACCTAAACCTTTAAGCAAATGTGGTTGTTCTAAAATCGATATTTTTTCAGAAAATACAGGTTTACCAAGATGGTTTACTAAAAAAGAGGATTTTCGATAAAGGTTTCCTCCTGAAATAGCACTTAAAAAATTTCCAATTAAGCTACTTGCAATTTCTGAATGAAAAATAACGGGTGCTTTGCGCGTTGTTAATCGCACAGCATCTAGGCGATTTAAAGTAGCTTCAGCCGATCTTTTTGCTAGTTTTTCTGTTGGATCTAGTTGTTGAGGATCACGACTTAATGTGTAACTTCCGTCGCGTTGCATGCCTTTTTTATCTTTTGCGACCAAGCTGCATGAAATACTATGTCTAGAACTTGGGTAGCTGCCGATAAAGTCGTTACTATTGGCATAAAGATAAAGACTTTGGTGCGTTGATAACGCAACTCCTTCCGAAAGAGTCAGGCGCTTATCCAATGCTAAAGCACTTCTTTCACAATCTTTACCTAATTCAATTGCATTTTGAGGATCGATCGACCAAGGATGATGAAGATCTAAGTTGGGAGGCAACTTAGCAAGAAATTCTGATTCCGGCAGACCGGAGAAAGGATCCTCTGTAGTAAAGCGTGCAATATGACAAGCAGCTTCTATCGTATCAGCTATGGCAGATAGACTAAAGTCGGAACTGGATGCCGATCCTTGTCGTTGACCAAAATAGACATTAACTCCTAGGGATTTGTTACGATTATGTTCAATCGTTTCAACTTCGTTCATTCTAACAGCGACCGAAAATCCTATATCATGTGTTATATTTGCCTCAACCTGTGACGCACCCCTTTTTTTTGCCATCTGTAAAATTTTGCTAAGCAGCTGTTTATAATCGTCTTGCTTACTTATAAAGTCAAAGGGGCGTTCTATATTTGGCATGAATATTCTCTTATGAAATTAAGCGATCAGTATAGCGAGCGGGTCTAAATTTCGCTAGACTACGGCATATGTGCTGCCTATGCCGCGACGAAGATAAGTTATATTTAGGTTGAGTGAATTATGCAACAGTTAATTGATTTTAGTTTAAACCATTGGGAACTGTGGTTAGCGTTTTTGGTGATTTTAGGGTTATTACTGACGTTTGAGTTGCATATCAAAATAACGGGAGCTTCCCCCTTATCGCCGCAACAAGCTATTTTTTTAATGAATCAAGAAGACGCCGTCCTCTTAGATATTCGAGATACAACGAGTTTCTCAAAAGAACATATTACAGGTTCTAAAAATATTCCTCTTTCCGAGTTAGCAAGTAAAATAAATCAACTTGACTCACCGCGTGAAAAACCTATTATCATTAACTATAGTCAAGGGCAATCCCATCATCGAGTAACAGGATTATTAAAAAAAGCAGGATTTAGCAAAATTTACCACCTTAAGGGTGGAATAATGAGTTGGAAGAATGCGGCTTTGCCTTTAGTGAAAAAGTAACTACAGAGAGATATTTATGTCAAAAGTACTGATATATACTACTAATGTATGCCCTTATTGTGTTAACGCAAAAAAACTACTCACGCAAAAAGGGGTAGAATATACTGAAATTCATATTGATACCGACCCAGCTAAAAAAGATGAAATGATCAAATTAACAGGTCGACGAACAGTCCCGCAAATAATTATTAATGATGAACCCATTGGTGGTTTTGATGATTTATCTGCATTAAATGCTTCAGGTAAATTAGATGATTTATTAAAAAAAGGAAACGCTTCATGACAAACGCTCAAACAAACAATAGTTCTTCTGCGCCAGAGTTTACTATTCAACGGGTTTACGCAAAAGATTTATCTTTAGAATGCCCACAGTCACCGCAAATTTTTAAAGAAGAATGGCGGCCTGAGTTAAATTTACAATTTGCAATGACCACAAACAATTTTGATGAATCTGTTTATGAGTTAACTTTACAAATTACAGTAACTGCTACCTCAAAAGAAAAAACATTATTTTTAGTAGAAATAAAGCAAGCGGGTCTTTTTACCTTAAAAGGTTTTACAGAAGAACAAGTTCAACAAGTGTTGAATATAACTTGCCCTACAATACTCTTTCCTTATGCACGTGAAGCAGTTTCTGATTTAGTAGGTAAAGCTGGATTTCCGCCATTGTATTTAGCGCCGGTTAATTTTGAAGCATTATATATTCAGCAAATGGAAGAACAAAATGCAAAAGTTACAAAAGCCAATTCGGAAAGTTCTATTATTACGGACTAAGCTGAAATGTTTACAGTCGCATTAACCGGTGGACTTGCAAGCGGTAAATCGACTGTAGCGCGTTATTTTTCTGATTTAGGGGTAGCGGTTCTTGATGCGGACAAGATTGCACATAAAAAAATGTGTGATCCTGACGTAATTCAAAAGATTATAAAATACTTTGGCTCATCTATTTTAACAGCGGATCAGCAAATACACCGCCCCTCCTTACGCGACATCGTTTTTTCTAATACGGATGCGCGTAATTTTTTAGAAAAACTATTACATCCTTTAATCTATAAAGAAATCCAAACATCTCTGCAAACGCTTAAGGCAGCTTATTGCATTTTAGTTATTCCATTATTATTTGAGGAAAGAACTGCGGCGCTTAGAAAAGACAAGTCAAGTACGGGGCTAGTGATTGAATTAAATCGGATCATGTTAGTAACCGCATCCAGAGAGCTACAAATCCAGCGCGCAGAAGAGCGTGACCATTTAGAAAAAAAACAAATCGAGGAAATTCTATCTGCACAAAAGTCATCGAATGATAGCTTAAATAAAGCAGACGATATTATTTATAACCTAACAAATTTAATCGATCTGAAAAAATTTATTACCCGATTTCATCGAATGTATTTATCGCTTGCGCATTCAAAAAATATTACGCTTGAACAATCAAATTTTCTTCGTTATTATCTTGCCGTTAATAAGAATGATTCTTAATATCATTTAATAATCTCAGAAAAAATTCAAATCTGAAATCTTATTCTTTATTCTTGGAGAGGGTATGGCGCATTTTAAAAAAAAACCATTTCGTAATATTGCTACCTGGATTTTGACAATCGGCGCTGTATCAGCCATTGGGTTTTTGGGATTTTCAGGGGCATTTCTTATATACGCATCTATACCATTAGGCGCTGCTGTTTTTATATTTTCAGGTGCTATCGAAGAAACAGTTTACGGTGAAAGTATTTATAAGGGTTTAGGTCGATTAAAACTAATTGGATCTAAGGGTAAACATAATTTTTTTATACTCGCACTCGACAATTATTTGGATGATTTTATAATAAAAAATAGCGAAGAGGCATTGATTGATCAAAAAAATGAAAATTTTTTAAAGGATTATTATTTATTAAAAAAATATTATAAAAAATTAAAAAAAAATAATCTAGAAATAAGAAAAATAAACGAAACTAAAATAAAATTAAATGAATTAAGAAACTATATTTATACTAAAGCAATTCAGAAAGAAATCGATTCAGATGATTCCTATCTTGGAGAGCTACAATCAATCAATAAAGATTTACTTCACGTCGCTAAAAGAAATTTGTGGGTATTACGTTCTACCTTTTTAGTTAGTTTGGCAGTAGGTTTAGGCGCAGGATTAATTACAGCATCCGCGATGAATACAGCATTACTTTCTCTAGGGGTTGCTATATCGCTAACGACTTTAAGCGCTATTGTTTGGCCAATTGCTATTCTTGCAACGGCGGCAACCGTCTTTTTGTTATATAAAAACATGACAGATTTTTTCAAGGAAGAGTCAGCCGCTATAGAGACTCTGAAAATAACAGGGCATTTCATTCGTAAATTACCAAGCAAAATTTGGCAACGTATTTGTCAATTACCCAGCAGTTTAAAAAGTTTATTTCGTCTTTCCGAGACTGTATCGATAAAAGTTAATTTGATTACTTTCATACGTAATTTTTTTAAATTTACTTTAGGGGTAATCGTTTTAGGGTTAACCTTATTTGCAGCTTGTGCGTCATTGTTTACCTGTGGTGCCGCTATTAAATCTGGTTTAGCTTTAATTCCTGGCGTACCTTTGATTTTAATAGCAATTGTTTGTCCTATTTTGATTACGCTTAGTTTTGCTACGGATTTAACCTATGGATTAAGTACTACTTCAGAAACTATTCAAGCATTATTTTCAATTCGTTTTTCTGATATTAAAATACAATTAGTTAACAAATTTAATTTATTGTTAAGCCAAGAAAGTTTTTTGCAGTTATTCAATCCCTTTCGTTTAATTGTAAACACGATAAATGGTTTGTTTAAACTATTGGTTTTTTCGGCACATGTACTGAGTATTGGCATAACCACCGATAACCTAGGGAAAATTCCACCCGTGGTTGTTGCAATAGGCTGTGCTCTTCCCGAGGCATTACAAGATGCTAGTTTTTTTATAGGGAGAACTAACCAAGCGCATGAACATGATCACGGGGGATGGATCATGCGTAGTTTAATCCTAGTAAAAAATATTATATTAATGGCTTCTCTGATATGGGTATTTGATGCGTTCTGGAATTGGACGTTTAAACAATCAGATAATAAGTTAACGTTAAAAAAAGCTTTATCTGATTCTATACAGCGCTGTTGTGAACTTGAGAAGCACCAGCATCAAGAGGATCCAACGCCGCTTAATACGATATCTCCTTCATTATCAACGACTTGGACTGAAGAAAAAAGATTAAAGCTTAAATTAGGTGAAGCAATAAAGCGCTTAGATAATGCAATCATCGACAGAAAATTGGCCAAGAAAAAGCAGAAAGTACTTACCAAGGTTTTAAAGCACTCCGGTGATATTATTTCAGATATTAAAAAATCGATACCAATAGGTGCAGCAATTAACAATCAGTTTTATCATCAGCCAGTCAATGGATTCTTTAAAAAGTCAGCTACTCATGTTTTGAACGAAGTAAACGATCAGGACACTGCATTTGGAATTTTAAGTAGGCAGCGAAGCCTATTCGTTAAAAACACGCAGGGAAAACCAACAAGCACTACTGAAGGAATTATAAACGAAGTTTTTAGTGATTTTGTTGCATAGGCCGGCTAATATTTTACTATGTCGTATCTAGTCGCAGAGAATAGTTATTATGCAGCCAATCTTTACAAACAAAGACGTCAAGATTTTGGAGCGGCGGCCTGTCTATCAAGGTCACTTTCAGCTTGACCGCCTAAAGTTACAGTATCGCCTATTCAATGGAGGATGGAGCGAGCCGGTCTTTAGGGAAGTCTTTGAGAGAGGGGATGCCGTAGCCGTTTTGCTTTTTGACCCGCACCGAGACCAGCTTGTTTTAATCGAGCAGTTCCGAGCTGGCACGGTAATGAAAACAAAGCATCCTTGGATTATTGAAATTGTGGCAGGTGTAATAGATACCGATGAAAATTTTGAACAAGTAGCAAAGCGAGAAACAAAAGAAGAAACAGGGCTTACTTTACAAAACTTATTTCCTATTTCGTACCATTGGGTTAGCCCCGGTGGAAGCACTGAACGAATTTGTTTGTTTTGTGCTCAGGTTGATTCCAGCCAAGCGCAAGGTATACACGGCTTGGCTGAAGAGGGCGAAGATATTCGTTTGCATATTATTCCCCTTAAAGAGGCCTATCATTTAGTAAACGAAGGGAAATTTGATAACGCTACGACTATTATTGCGTTACTATGGCTGCAGCAAAATGAAAAGAAGGTCAAAGAGGCCTGGTCAACTCAAGTGGATTAATTATGACATCTTCCTCAAAACGCTACACAGCTGAAGCCATTGAAGTATTAAGTGGTCTTGATCCAGTTAAGCGACGTCCCGGTATGTATACCGATACCTCACGTCCCAATCATTTGGCGCAAGAAGTTATTGATAATAGTGTCGATGAAGCCGTGGCTGGATATGCAAAACATATTGATGTTATTTATTATCCAGATAATTCTTTAGAAGTGAGCGACGATGGCCGAGGAATGCCAGTTGATCTCCATCCGGGAGAAAAAGTAACGGGTGTTGAATTAATTCTGACACGTTTACATGCTGGGGGAAAATTTAATAATAAAAATTATCGCTTTTCAGGCGGATTACACGGTGTGGGTGTTTCTGTTGTAAATGCTCTGTCACGTCACTTAGAAGTCACAGTTAAACGTGACGGTTTTATTTATCAAATGCAATTTGAGCATGGAGATAAAAAATCTCCGTTAAAAAAACTGGGACGCACCAATAAATTAGAAACGGGAACGACAATCCGTTTTTGGCCAGATAAGCCTTACTTTGATTCTGAGAAATTTTCTGTTAGTCGGTTGAAGCATAGTTTACGAGCAAAAGCCGTTTTGTGCCCTGGCTTACACGTTAGTTTCACCGACAAACACAATAATCAAAAAGAAGAGTGGTTTTACGAAGAAGGAGTCATCAGCTATTTAAAAGAAAATTTGCGCCAATATAAATATATGCCTGAAGAACCGTTTCACGGACATTTTGCTGCAGAAGATGAGGAAGTCGATTGGGCAGTTTGCTGGCTGTTAGAAAGTGGTGAAGGGTTAATGGAAAGCTATGTAAACTTAATTCCTACCATTCAAGGTGGGACGCACGTCAATGGTTTACGTACGGGTTTATTAGAAGCGATGCGCGAGTTTTGCGAGTTACGTGATTTATTACCCCGTAATTTAAAATTAGCACCCGAGGATGTATGGGAAGGATGCCATTATGTGTTATCCGTCAAATTATTAGAACCTCAATTTTCAGGCCAAACCAAAGAGCGACTTACTTCACGCGAATCGGCGGGATTTGTTTCTGGTGTAATAAAAGATGCGTTTAGTCTTTGGTTGAATCAACATGTTCTAGAAGGTGAAGCTTTAGCCGAATTGATGATAGCGAACGCACAAAAGCGTTTGCGTACCAGTAAGCAGGTTGTACGTAAGAAAATATTGAGTGGCGCTGTCTTGCCTGGGAAATTAGCAGATTGTACACAAACTGATTTAAACCGTACTGAATTGTTTTTAGTTGAAGGTGATTCAGCAGGTGGATCGGCAAAGCAAGCGCGAGATAGAGATTTCCAAGCCATTATGCCGCTGCGCGGAAAAATATTAAATAGTTGGGAAGTTGCTAGTAATCAATTGCTAAGTTCACAAGAAATTCATGATATTACCGTCGCGGTGGGTGTTGATCCGGGCTCTACGGATTTAACTGGTTTACGTTACGGTAAAATTTGTATTTTAGCCGATGCGGATTCGGATGGATTACATATTGCGACGCTACTCTGCGGTTTATTTTTAAAACATTTTAAACCTTTGATTGTCGAAGGCCATATTTATATTGCGATGCCACCGCTCTATCGTATTGATATTGGTAAAGAAGTTTATTACGCCTTAGACGATGCAGAAAAAAACTCCATTTTAGATCGCTTATCTCAGGAAAAGAAAAAAGGTAAAATTAGCGTGCAACGCTTTAAAGGTTTGGGCGAAATGAATCCGTTGCAGTTGCGTGAAACAACTATGTCGCCTGATACAAGACGTCTGGTTCAGTTAACGATAGATGGCGAAAAAGAAACGATTTCTTTAATGGATATGTTGTTAGCTAAAAAACGTGCAGCGGATCGTAAAAACTGGCTAGAGAAAAAAGGTGATCATGCAAGCATTTAAAAAACAACGCATACAGCGCGGAAGCATTATCGTTTCTGTGCTAAGGTAAGGCCGTCACCTAATGGCAATAGGCTCATATTTACACGTTTATCGCTGTAGATTAGTTTGTTTAAATAGCGGATTGACTCAGTTTGGTTGTCATGATCAGCCGGGTCAGCAACTTTCCCACTCCAAAGTACATTATCGATAAGAATAAGCCCCCCCGAACGGACTAGGGTAAGCGCGCGTTCATAATAATTAGCATAATTATTTTTGTCTGCATCAATAAATACAAAATCAAAGGTATTGGATTCACCTTGTTCAATTAGCTGATCCAATGTTGTTAATGCAGGCCCTAGTTTGAAATCAATTTTCTGCTCAACTTTCGCTTCTTTCCAAAAGCGTTTTGCGATGTTGGTTGTTTCAGCGCTAATATCGCAGGCTATGATTTTGCCGTCATCAGGTAATGCTAGAGCAACTGCAAGCGCGCTATAGCCAGTATAAACTCCTATTTCTAGTGTTTTTTTTGCGCCTATTAGTTTAATCAGTAATTCCATAAATTGTCCCTGTTCTGGGGAAATTTGCATTACCGATGAAGATAGTTTGGAGGTTTCTTCGCGTAAGGATTTTAAGACCGCTGGTTCGCGTAATGAAACCGAAAGCATGTAATCGTAAAGCGATGGAGTTAAATTAAGCGTTTGATTAGACACGGCAATATTCATTAATAGCGATTAGAAAGGTTATTTTAACATAGCTTTTGTAAGTACACATTTTAATCATTGACATTCGCGTCAAGCGCAGCCAAAATAGCGGACCTTAAGCAAGCCAGGTCCCCATCGTCTAGAGGCCTAGGACACCGCCCTTTCACGGCGGTAACAGGGGTTCGAATCCCCTTGGGGACGCCAAATTGGCTGTCTACACAAGACTTTTTGGCTGTGGATTTTTATTCAACGCTAAGAGTTTATTACGCTTGCCTTCTAGCTTGTAAAGATTTGTTAGTCTATTCTCTGTTATCCTATACGCTAAGCATCTAATTTTTTAAATTAATACAAATAATACTAAGCTTAAATAAATTTTAGGTATAAAGTTAAATTTACTGCCTTTTAGATTAGTTTAAAGGGTAATTTTATCAGGTGACAGTTTGCGTTTCCTGAGAATAATATATCTCTAAATTTAACAAGTTAGGAGAGTAAAGATGGAAAAAGAAAAAACGTTTAAAGATCTTCTTGAAGGTTATCGCCAGTTTAGACAAAAATATACAGGCGACAACTCAATTATGAAAAACCTTTCTGCGCAAGGTCAAAATCCGCCATTTATGCTGATTTCTTGTTGCGACTCTCGTGTCGATCCTGCATTGATACTGCAATGTGATCCAGGTGATTTATTTGTAGTGCGTAATTTGGCTAATATTGTTCCGCCCTATGAGAAGGACGAAGCATTACATGGAACGAGTGCTGCTTTAGAATTTGGAATATGTCGTTTAAATGTACGAGATTTAATTTTGTTGGGCCATAGTCAGTGTGCAGGAATTCGCGCTTTGTTACAGAATGGAAATTTACAAAAAAATGATTTTATAACTAAATGGGTTTCTTCGATAAAAATACCTAAAGCTGAATTGAATGAGTTAAAAGATCCTGATGAATATGCAAAAATAGGATTAACGCGATCGTATGAAAATTGCCTAACTTTTCCATGGATTAAAGAAAAAGTGAATAATAATGAGTTGTCTATACATCGCTGGTTTTTTGATATTCAAACCGGCCAAATCTTTACTTATTCAGATAAGTACGACGTTTATCAACCATTAGAGTAATAGTTAGTTAGACAGACGTAATCCGCTCATCGACGAGCGTTATTTTAAATGATTGCGTTTGATTTTTTTGCTTTTGAGCGAGCAATTGCGGCTTCAATATAATTATGTTGAGTATTTAAAGCTTCAGATTTTTTCTGCTGAGTCGCCTGTATTTTGATTTTTGAAAGACGTTCTTGTCGTTGATAGAAACGTTTACGTGTTGCTGCCGGCTGGTAAGCCGGCGCTTGTAGAGTAACAATATCAATACAATCAACGGGACAAGGTAAAACACAAAGTCCGCAGCCTGTGCATGCTTGTGTTAATACGGTATGTAGTTGTTTAGCTGCACCCAAGATGGCATCTACAGGACAGGCTTGAATGCATTTAGTGCATCCTATACATTCTGCTTCGCGAATGTAAGCGACTGCAGGAGATTTTTCTTGTTTGCTCATTTCTTCTAAAAAAGGTTCAACCTCTTTTTTTAAAAGTTCAGCAAGTGCTTTTAATGTTTTAATGCCACCAGGAGGGCAACGATTAATTTCTTCTCCATCAGCTATTGCCTCGGCATAGGGCAAGCAACCGTCGTAAGTGCATAGCCCGCATTGCGTTTGTGGTAGCAAGCTATCAATTTGAGCTATAAGACTTTTCATTAGGTCTGTAAATTTTAAGCGGAGTCTGTTATATCATTTTTTATTGCATCAATTGCCTCTTCCTGTATGCGTTGCAATAAAGGTATAAAAGTAAGGATAGTATGATCGCAGAGTATATCTTTTCGATTTTCCCAAGTCATTGGTTCAATATTAAGAAAAGCTTCTACTTTTTCTGCAGTAATTGGAAGTACTGGCTTTAAATAGGTCATTAAAATTTTAAATAAATTTAAACCTAAGCTACAAACGGCGTGAGCTTGCTCTATTTGGTCTGGGTTTTTTATTAACACCCACGGTTTTTCGGCATCAATAATCTGATTTGCCTGATCGGCTAGATCCATAATCAAGCGTATTGCACGACTAAATTCACGACTTTCGTATGCTTGCGCTATATCATTGCCTTTTTCAATAAAAGCTGACATTAATTCTGGCGCATGCGAAGAAGCAGATAATTTATTTGCAAATTTTTTATTGATAAAGCTTGCACAACGACTGGCAATATTAACTAATTTTCCAACTAAGTCAGCATTGATTCGTTGGGTAAAATCTTCAAAACTTAGGTCGATATCTTCTGCTTTTTTATTAAGTTTAGCCGCAAAATAATAACGTAAATATTCAGGATCTAAGTGTTGTAAATAACGACGTGCGGTTATAAAAGTACCGCGCGATTTCGACATTTTTTGCCCGTTGATTGTTAAATAACCATGCACAAAAACACCGGATGGGGTGCGGAAGTCTGCGCTTTTAAGTATGGCAGGCCAAAAAATAGCATGAAAGTTAATGATATCTTTGCCTACAAAATGATAGAGCCCTACTTCTTCACTTTTGCTTGGTGACCAATAATCATCAAATTTAAGATCACGGCGACGTTCACAAAGATTTTTAAAGCAAGCCATATATCCGATGGGCGCATCTATCCAGACATAAAAAAACTTATCCGTTGTATTAGGTATTTTAAAACCAAAATAAGGGGTGTCACGCGAAATATCTAAATCATGCAATCCTTCTTTGAACCACTCCAAAAGTTTATTACTCACTTCTTCAGCAAGATGATCGTCGCTTGTGATCCAAGTACGTAAAAAGTCACTATAGTGTGATAGCTCAAAAAAATAATGCTCAGATTCTTTAGCGATAGGTGTTGTGCCTGAAATAGTAGATTTTGGATCAATTAAATCTAAGGGGGCATACGTTGACCCACAGGCTTCACAATTATCACCATATTGATCTGGTGTTTTACAACAAGGGCAGCTTCCTTTTACATAACGATCAGGCAGAAACATCTCTGCTTCAGGGTCATATGCTTGTTTTATGATTTGCGAACGAATATCCCCTTTTTCACACATGCGTGCATAAATTAGCTCTACAAGTGCTTGGTTTTCTGGAGAGTGCGTGGTGTAGTAATTATCAAAGCTAATGTAAAAAGCATTCAGATCTGCTTCATGCTCATGGCCCATGCGTATAACAAGTTCTTCTGGAGTTACACCCTGCTTATTCGCGGCTAACATGACGGGGGTGCCATGCGCATCTTCGCCGGACAGAAAGACGCAATTACGTCCTCGCATTCTTTGAAAGCGAACCCAGATATCGGCCTGAATGTGTTCTAATAGGTGACCTAAATGAATAGGGCCATTGGCATAGGGTAAGGCTGTGGTGACCAGTAATTTCTGGTGAGATTGATGCTGATTTAGCTTTTGAGTATTATTCATTGCCAAAGTGTGCCTTTTTGTTAGGATAGTCGTCAAGTCATAATGCTAGGATTAAGATGTTAAAAATCACAGATAGAGTCAAGCATATTATTGCCATTGCCTCCGGTAAGGGTGGCGTGGGTAAGTCAACAACTGCGGTTAACTTAGCGTTGGCGCTGGCTGCTAAAGAAGGTATACGCGTTGGTCTATTAGACGCCGATATTTATGGCCCCAATCAACCCCAAATGCTAGGGGTAAGCGAGAAACCAACCAGTAAAGATGGAAAAACTCTAGAGCCTGTATATGCACATGGCATCCAATCCATGTCAATTGGTTATTTAATTGATATTAATACCCCGATGGTGTGGCGCGGTCCTATGGCAACGGGGGCTTTACAACAGTTATTGAATGATACGCATTGGGACAATTTGGATTATTTAATTGTAGATCTTCCTCCAGGCACGGGAGATATTCAATTGAGTCTAACGCAAAAAATTCCACTAGCCGGCGCGATTATTGTAACTACCCCACAAGATATTGCTTTACTCGATGTGCGTAAAGCAATTGGAATGTTCAATAAAGTAAAAGTGCCCTTATTAGGGGTCGTTGAAAACATGTGCGCTCATGTATGTAGTCAGTGTGGGCATGAAGAACCTATTTTTGGTCAGGGTGGCGGAGAACGAATAGCTAAGGAATGTGGAGTTAACTTATTGGGTGCTTTGCCGCTTGATAGCCAAATTCGTAAACAAGCTGATTCAGGCAAGCCAATTTTTTTGGAAGATGGGGAAGGTTCTGTTGCTAGCATTTATCGAGATATTGCCGATAAGGTAGCATTTCAACTTGCTGAGCGACCTAAAAGTCCGACTCGCTTTCCTAAAATTACTATTGAAAAGAAATAGCTACGAGGAATTACTTTAATGTCTATTAAATCAGACTCATGGATTTGCCGTATGGCAAAAGAAGCAGGAATGATTGAGCCTTTTGAAGCTCAACAAATTCGCCGAAATGAGACCGGCCGAATTATTTCCTACGGCGTTTCCAGTTATGGTTACGATGTCCGTTGTGCAAATGAATTTCGTGTCTTTACTAATATTAACTCAGCGATTGTAGATCCAAAATGCTTTTCACAAGATAGTTTTGTGGATGTAAAAGGTGATGTTTGTATTATTCCCCCCAATTCTTTTGCTTTAGCTCATACGGTTGAATATTTTCGCATCCCAAGAAATATTTTGACTATTTGTTTAGGTAAATCAACGTATGCGCGCTGCGGTATCATTGTTAATGTGACACCGTTAGAACCAGAATGGGAAGGTCAAGTGACGTTGGAATTTTCAAATACAACACCGCTACCTGCAAAGATTTATGCAAACGAAGGTGTTGCGCAGATGTTGTTTTTAGAGTCAGATGAAATTTGTAGCGTTTCCTATAAAGATCGGCAAGGAAAGTATCAAGGCCAAAAAGGTGTGACACTTCCAGTTGCCTGATATAGAAATAAGACTTCGTGCTACATTGCTTAAGTTAGAACATTCAGGTCATTTGACGTATAAAAATTTCTTCATCTATTACTTAGCTTTAATGGTTTCGACCCGTCCGCTAAGTGATGAAATTTCCTTACTTAACGTGTAGTTCAATACAGTTCGTATCAGCACTATGCACGCGACAATCCCAATGGAATAATAATCCGGCGCCGTCGTCGTACCTATCAAATCCGCGCCGACAATAAATTCCAGGCCCAACACCAAAACGCGTCCCAGGTTTAAACGTATGGCGTTAATACGACTCGCAGCCTTGGTGTTATGCCCTGGTAATAGGTAACGTAAATAATGAAACAAAGCAAACAGCACGCCGGAAAGAATCACTAATACGCCGGCTAGAGAAATACTTCGTTGAATATATAACAGAACTTGGTGGTAATCGGCGAAAATCACTATTTACTCCTCCCTGAGTAGGCGATATTTCATCCTAGCGTAAATTATTATTTTGCACCAGCGTATGACTTCCGCCTCTTGGTCATACTGCGAAATTCCTGATCACCACTCTATTCAATTATGTATGTTTTGTTCTTAGAAAAATTAGCCTCTAAATAAAAATTCATCGTTGATTGCAAATAATTCAGCCGCTGCTATTCCTGATTTATCCATTAACAGTGGTTTTTGAAAAGAAAGGATGCAAGTAAATTCAGCCCCTTTTCCGATTTCACTTTCGAGATAAATTTCAGCTCCTAAGTCTTCAATAAATTGCTTAACAAGTGATAGGCCTAATCCAACGCCTGGATAAATTCCTTTATAGGAGGGTGTTAAGCGTTTGAAGCGAGTATAAACTTCATGTTGTTTGTCTCTCGGTATGCCTTTTCCAGTATCAGTCACGACAAGTTTAATAACAACTTCACGGTTTATTTCTTTTATAAAATATGCGCTAACTTTGACCCCACCTCTTTTAGTAAATTTTAAAGCATTGGTTACTAACTCTAAGATGATGCGTTGTATTCGAATTGGATCGCCAATTAAATAAGTTGGAATTGCTTCATCATAATCCAAGCTTAAGGCTAAGTTTTTTACTGCAGCTTGTGATTGGTTTAAATTTATAATCTTTTGTAATGCTTCTCGAAGATTAAATTTCTTTTTCAATAATGGAATTTCACCTTTTGCTACCGAAATACTTTCTAATATCTTGTTTAGAAATTCTAATAAAGCATCACTGGATTGTACGAGATCTTTAACATACGCGGACACTTTTTTAGGATTGTTTGCTTGCATCTGAATAAGTTGTGCGCAGCCAACAATACCTGATAGAGGTGTGCGAATGTCATGCCGCATATTCTCTAAAAATTCGAGCTTAGCGTGATTTGCTACCTCCGCTTTAGCTTTTGCTTTTTTTAAATCTGTGATATCGCTGTAAACGCCTATAATGCCTAAAATTTCATCATCTTCGTCGAAAACGGGTATTTTATTCGTTAGTAAATGAATAGTTTTACCATCAGGAAAAGTTTGTTCTTCTTCAAGGTTGAGTTTGGGAACGCGCGATTCCATTACGAACTTATCGTCTTGGCGATAAATATCCCCGTTTAATTTGTTTACAGGAAGATCGTAATCGGTTTTTCCTATAATTTGTTCTGCAGAAGAGAAGCCAAGTCCATTTGCAAAAATATCGTTACAGCCTAAATATGTTCCTTCTTTATCTTTCCAAAACACATGCACAGGCAATCGTTTTAATAATTCAAGGATAAAGGCGCGATCAAATCCATCTTTTTTTTGGTTACTAGTCATAAAAACTTCCATGAGATCTAAAGTTAGTCGCGAAATATATATTAAATAAATAAATATTGATAGTGCTTTGTCTTTTTAGATAATAATTTTGCAACAACTGAAGTGTTTGTGTGAGAATAATTTCCAAGAGGGAATTTTCTACATTTTTACTACTTAGTCAATCCATTTCTTGATAGGGTTGTAATTCACATGTATTCTGCGAAATTTTTTTTGGTTTTTCTGTGATTTCAAGCTTTGCTTCAAACAAAGATCCGTCCTTAACATAACAATAATCACCATCTCTAATTACTTTTTGTTGCCCCAGGCCAACTAGAGATAAAACTTCTTCCCCCGCATCGAACACGTTGCTAATTTTTCCTGGAATAATATAAATCATTCCATTTTTTTCATTTTGAAAAGTAACCGCACTGCGAAATTCTCGCTCTGTTTTAATTTTAGCTAAAACTGCTCCAATCCAGCGCGTATAGATAAATTTCTGTTTAAATTCAGGCCAAAATCTTTCCATTTCTCGTTCACAATTAGATTTAACTTTCTGATTAATAAATTTATCGTTAATTGAGGAAAGATGCCTTTGTGCTTCTTTAGCAGTTTTATAGGAGCCCATAATAGTCCATTTCCCGTGTGTCATAATGTATTTTGAAAAAGCTTCATTTTTATTAATGCGATCATCATAAGGCATTAAACAGGGAAACCAACCATCCATGACAATAAATGAAAAAGGTAAATTGGATAGAGGTCGCTCGGTATATTCATACATTAAAGCTAGGCAAGGTTGATAGACAATTTCCATTTCTAAAGGCAAATCTCTAGGATTGGGTATTAATGCCTGGTAACTTGTAGCATTAATAACATGACTAAAAACAAAGGATTGAGGTTTAGTCATCTCTCCTGATTTTCCTGATACAACAAGTTGATCATCACAGCGTTTTTCTACATTGGTAACATTAAAATTAAATAGCACTTTTACGCCAGCATTATGTAAACTATTTTTAAAATAGTTACGTAACGGTTCACCCAATACTACGCTAGGTTCTTCAACATCCACTGCAAAACTTAAATTATCATATCCCCATTCGGCAGGTTGGATTTCACGTGCATTTCCAAATTCCTTACAAACTGAAGCAAAATTTTCTTTATCTATTTTGGACAAATCTCCGTTCGCATCTAGGGTGCCTAATCCATAAATTGAATACATATGTGGAGTTATTAATTCAGGATAGTAATTAAGAAACTTATTAAAACCTTTATGGCAAGCAGTTCTTGTTTTTTTTGAACGAGGGTAATGCGGACCAACGTGTAATCTAATTCCAAAATTTCCTGAAGTTTCGCTGAAAAAATCTAAATTTTTTTCAAATAACGTTACTTCGCAGGCTGGGCTTTCGTTTTTTAGTGCTAATGCGACATGTACCCCATACCATCCTGAACCAATAATAGCGATTTTCTTTTTTGAAGGAAAATTAATTTTTTTTATATTATGCATTTTAACCACTTATTCTTATGAGAATTGTTTCAACTGATAAGTAAAGGTTTTTTCAAATGCGTTAGACAAGTGAATTTTATGTAGGTCCCTTTACAATGGCCCGGAAGTATAAACTAATTTTTAAAAATAAAAATGTTCAATAATAAATTAGAAGATATTTCAGTATTTCACTGACACAAAATAGCAATTTTATAAAATTTTAGCTTAAATTTAGAGCAATTTAATAAATAAAAATTACTAAGTGTTTGTGCTTGGTTTTTTATAATTTTTAGTAAGGCTAATTTTTGGATGGCTGTAATTCAAATAAAAAATTGCTTATTTTGACGTAATCGCTTACTGAAAGTTGTTCTGGACGTTGTTTAGGATCAATATCTAATAATTCAAACTGCTTGCTGGTAAGGAGGGCTCCTAAATTATTGCGTAACATTTTCCGGCGTTGGCTAAAAGCAACGCGTACTATTTCAGTGAGGAGTGCAGGATCTTGCGCTAGATAAGGTGGGTTTTGATAGGGAATAAGTCGAATAACAGCGGAGTCAACTTTTGGGGGAGGATTAAAAGCGCCTGGTTTAACAATAAATAATTTTTTAACTTGGCAATAATATTGAATCATAACGCTTAAGCGTCCATAATCTGCGCTTCTTGGTTCAGCTACTATACGTTCAACAACTTCTTTCTGTAACATAAAATGCATATCTTGAATAACATGCACTTGATCTAATAGATTGAATAATAACGGTGTAGAAATATTGTAAGGAAGATTTCCAACAACACGCCATCGAGTATTAGGCGCTTCTAATGTGCTAAAATTAAATTTTAAAGCGTCAGCCTGATAAACTATTAATTCTCCTAATCCAGCACACTGTTTTTTCAATAAAGGAATTAGATCTCTATCGAGTTCAACTACGATTAATCGATTCAAATGGGGTAATAGTTCCTGCGTTAAGGCGCCCATTCCCGGTCCAATCTCTATTATATCATCTGTTTTTTTTGGGTTGATCGCCCCTATTATTTTTTCAATAATAAAACTTTCATGTAAGAAATGCTGACCAAATCGTTTACGCGTTTGAAAAGGAACCATAAGCTCTCTTGTTTTTTTAAGCTGTTTGCAAATCTCTTATTAATGCAGACAAAAATCTTGCTGCTTCACCACCGGTAATTACGCGATGATCCACTGTTAATGATAGAGGGATCAATTTATGTATCACTGCTTTTCCTTGCTCCGCAACCACTGCTTCATTAATACGCCCCACTGCTAAAATAGCAACCAGAGGTGGAATAATAATAGGGCTTGCGTAA
>CAMQQG010000399.1:0-21175 GCA_947034895.1 Rhytidiadelphus loreus | reverse complement strand
ATCAAGAGACGACGGATAACTCCCCATGGGCCGGATGACCGGCAAAGTGGGGAGTTGTGCTTTTGGCCGGCAGCGACTATGACGAGTCCGAACAAAACATCGTTGCAAGGGAAGATGTGGGAAAGCATGTGCCGGAGTGGGCCGGCGCACAGGCATCCGGGGTGAATGGATCGAGAACCTCGTTTGGTTCACGATATCCACTGAATTTTTCGAAATGCCATATGACGCCCTTGATTGACAGGGGTTTGCGCCGCATACTCGCATCATAGGGAGCGGGGACTCAAGCCCCAGCGCTCCAGCGCCAACCAGACCCTGCACCAAGAGACGAGAGCCGTGAGCCGATACTGCCGTGAAGATGTTGTGCGTATCCTTCGCCTGCCAGCGCGGCAATTCTCAGCGTGGGTCAAAGCCGGCCTGATTTCCGAGTCCGATTTTTACTCCTTTGACGAAATGGTAAAGCTGCGCAAGCTGCGTGATCTGGCGGAGACAAAAATCTCCGTGCAGAACATCGTGCGCAGTGAGGAGGCCATGCGGAAGGTGAGCGGCATGGCGAATCCGCTGGTGGAGTCGGTCGCGGTGAGCAATGGGTCGCGGGTGACCTTCCGGCAGTGGGGTGCGCTGGTAGACCCGATGACCCGCCAGATGGCATTCGATTTTGAGCTGAAGCCTTGTGCCGGCATGGTGGTGGTGCGGCGACACGGCGCGGAGCCGTCTCGGCCTTCACTGGAGCTGCAGGAGATGTTCCTGCGGGCTGTGCGGCTGGAAGAGATTCCGGGGCGGCTGCCGGAGGCAAAGCAGACCTACGAGACGATTCTGGAGTTGCAGCCGGGCCACGCGGCCGCAGCGATCAACCTGGGGACGATCCACTACAACGAGCGCGACTTTGAAGGCGCGGAGCGGTTGTATCGGCAGGCCACGGAGTCCGACCCGGAATATGCTCTGGCGTTTTTCGATCTGGGCAACGTGCTGGATGAGCAGCAGCGGCTGGAAGAGGCGATTGCAGCGTATGAGCAAGCGCTGAAGCTGGTCCCGCAGTATGCGGACGCGCATTACAACCTCGCCTTGGCGTATGAACGCATGAAGGAGCCGCGGAAGGCACTGCGGCATTGGACAAGCTATGTCCAACTCGACCCGACCGGTCCATGGGCCACGCATGCGCGCGGCCAGGCGAAGAAGATTCTGGGCAGTGAACGGCTGGCCATCGTAACGCGGCATGGGCGGACAATGAAGATCGCCGTGTAAGAGCTGGAGATAGGCAGGGGGGACGAAAGGCCGGTGCGAAAGCGTCGGCCTTGTTGCTTGTTGATTGGGAGTTGATACACTCGGCTGCAACGCCTGTGACAACTAATTCAGGAGACTTGACCGATGGCTGTAACGACCTTTCGACCGTTTGTGGGTGCGGGTGAGGACCGGAAGGAACTGAGCTTTCGGGCACTGTTTCTCGGGGCCATCTTTGGCGTGATCTTCGGCGCGGTAACGGTATATGTGGGCCTAAAGGCTGGGTTGACGGTGGCGGCGTCGATTCCGATCTCGGTGCTGTCGATCTCGATCCTGCGGGTGTTCGGGCGGGCGTCCATTCTTGAGAACAATATCGTGCAGACAACGGGTAACGCGGGCCAGTCGATTGCTTCGGGTGTGATCTTCACACTGCCGGCGCTGATCTTTCTGGGGTTCGATCTGGAGGCCTCCCGAATCTTTGCGCTGGCGCTCTTTGGCGGGTGGCTGGGCGTGCTGTTCATGATCCCGCTGCGGCGGCAATTGATTGTGGAGGAGCATGGGACGCTCATCTATCCGGAAGGCACTGCGTGCGCGGACGTGTTGAAGGCCGGCGAGCAGGGCGGTTCCTTCGCGAGCCGCGTGTTCTTGGGCCTGGGTATGGGTGGGCTGTATGCGCTGTTCCAGAACGAGAACCTGCTGGCGCTGTTTCCAGGGACGCCGAACTGGTCGCCGAACTTTGATCCAAACGGGCAACAGATTTTGAAGGGGGCGGCGATCCGTGCGGACGTGACCCCGGAATATCTGGGCGTGGGATACATCATCGGGCTGCGAGTCTCGGCGATTATGTTGGCCGGCGGCGTCTTCAGCTGGCTGGTGCTGATGCCGGCGATTGTCTTCTTCGGCAAACACCTTAGCGCGCCGCTCTACCCGGGGACAATTCCCATCGCGCAGATGGACCCCAGTGCTCTATGGAAGACGTATGTGCGCCCCATGGGTGCAGGTGCCGTGGCCGCGAGCGGGTTGATTACGCTGCTGCGGACGGCGCCGACAATCATCAGCGCGCTGACGGCTGGCTTTGCGAAGATGGGTGTGAAGTCCGCGGCGGCAAGCGAGAAGCCCGCGCGGACGGAGCATGACCTTTCCATGGTGGTGGTGGCCGGCGGGAGCCTGGTGCTGGTGCTGCTGATGATCCTCTTCCTCCAGTTCAAGCCGGTGCCGGGGGCGCAGGTGGGGCTATTTGCGAATATCGCTGCGGCGCTGCTAGTCGTCGTGTTCGGGTTTCTTTTTGTAACGGTGAGCGCGCGCATTGTGGGCATCGTTGGCTCAAGCGCGAGCCCCGTAAGCGGCATGACGATTGCAACGCTGATGGCGACCTCCGCGATCTTCCTGGTGAAGGGCTGGACCGCCCCGGCCTTCGGTGCGCTGGCCATCACGATCGGTGGCATGGTGTGCATCGCGGCCTCCAATGCGGGCGACACGTCGCAGGACCTCAAGACCGGCTACCTGATTGGCGCGACGCCGTGGAAGCAGCAGGTGGCCGTGATGGTGGGTGTGATCGTCAGCGTGTTTTCCATTGGGCCGACGCTGACGGCGATGAACCGAGGGTATGAGAGCTTCCAGAAGCTGCCGCAAGCGAAGGTCCTGAACCTTGCGGCCTTGCCGGAGGGGGTGCAGAACGAGGGGCAGTTTTCGCGCAGCAGCTTTACGCTAACGCCGATGGGCTCGAAGGTGACCGGCACCGGGGCGACGGTGAGCGGTGCAGGCAAGTATGTGCTGTTGAACTCGATTGGCGCAAACTTGCTGGAGGACGGAAAGTATCTCTACAACCCGGCGACGGGCATGATCGAGGTGCAGTGGGTGCAGGGCATCGGCAGCGAAGAAGTGGCTGCGCCGCAGGGACGGCTGATGGCAACGGTGATCAACGGGATCCTGAGCCGCAGGCTGCCGTGGAGCCTGGTGCTGCTCGGCGTGGCCCTGGTGGTGGGCATTGAGCTGCTGGGGATTCGGTCGCTGACGTTCGCGGTGGGGGCTTATCTCTCCATCGGCACGACGCTGGCGATTTTTTGCGGAGGCGTGGTGCGGTACCTGGTGGATGCCGCTGCGGAGCGCAAAGGGACAGGCGCGAAGACCGAAGCAGAGAAGGAGGTGTCGTCGGGGAGCCTGCTGGCCTCCGGATTGATTGCGGCGGGCGGTATCGTGGGGCTCGCCGGCGTGGGGTTGAAGCTGCTGGAGAGCGTCACGCACAGGCCGACGCCTCACTTCAGCGCGACCAACCCGCTATATCAGGACTGGGTGAGTGTGGTGGCGTTCGCGGCGCTTGCATATAGCTTGTATTACTTTGCGAGCAAGCCCATGGCGGCTGAAGAGGTTCTCGAGGCCGTCGAGGAGCAGCAGAGCCGATGACATCCGTCGCACCATCGACGGATACAGCCGACCTAAGCGACCGCATCTCGCTTCACGGTATCGAAGCGATGGGCCGCTTTGTGGCCAAAACGGATGAGCGGTCGTTCCACCAGATAATAACTTCCGAGGGCGCAGGCGAACGTCGCGGCCCACCGACTTAGATCGTCAAGATGGTGGCCGGCATACGAATGCTTTGCGTAGGGGAAGCAAATAACTCCCGCCACAGATAAAGACTGTAGGAGATACGACCCATGAATCGGAGTGCTGAAAGTTCCAGGAAACGGCCCAGCCATGACCCCGCGTGCGTCACGGTCGCGAGGATCAATAAGGGATAAACCATAAGAGAGATCGTATGGTCTAGCGGCGAGTGGTAGAGACGGATGCCGGTGAGCAGGCTTGCCGCCAGTAGCAGCGCGGTCGAGGGCGAGAGCCAGCGGGCGACAAACAGTCCGACGCCGGGGTGGGCGAGAGCAAGGGAGGAGATGCAGCCCACGAGGATGAAGCCAATCGTCAGGTCTGTCCGTGAGCCCGGATCGACGCCGGTACTGAGATAGGTGAGAACGATGAAACGCCAGATCTCTAGTACAAGCATAAAGATACAAAGGATGCTGAGACGCCGACGGCGCACGAAGACAAGAAAGGAGGGGAAGAGGATGTAGAAATGCTCTTCAACAGCGAGGCTCCAAAAGTGGGCTGTATACCAAACAGCCTTGTCGCGTCCGTCTAACGACGCAAAGTTGCGAACGGCAAGCGCCGCCGTTGCTACGCCGGTCCACTTCACTGCAATGAGGTGGATGAGCGCAAGGAAGGAGATAACGGCGAGATAACTGAAAGCTGCCGGTTGGATGCGAAAGAAGCGGCGAACAATAAAAGACTTCAGGGCGACGGTCCCGGTCGCCGCCTCCTCGCGCAGAAGGCGGGTGCAGATGAGGAACCCGCTTAGGGCAAAGAATACGTCGACGCCATTGACGGCCAGGAGGCTGCTCGTTGAGAACCAGCCAAGCGTGCGTACCGGCACGTGCATGATCAGCACCCAAAGGATGGCCAATGCGCGCCAACCATCAAGAGTGGGTATGTACCCGCTGCCACGGGCGCGATCAACTTTCGGATTCATGAACCTGCTTTATCAGACGATAAGAAACTTTCTGCCGTCTACAGCTCCAGGATGATCGGCATGATGAGCGGCTTGCGGTTAGCGTTCTTCTGCAGGAAGCGCTTGAGGTCGCCGCGGATCTTGTCCTTCATGATGCCGTGATCGCGGCGCTCTTCGGTGCTGGAGTCCTGCAGGGTGCGCACGACGATGTCGCGAGCATTGCGAAGCAGTTCCGGGTCGTCGGCCGCGAAGCCGCGGGTGGTGATCTCTGGCACACCTTCCACCTGGCCAGTGGAGCGGTTAATGGCGATGATGGGCAGGAAGACACCGTCTTCACCCAGGTGCTTGCGGTCGCGTATGACGGTATCTTCGACGACATCGGCGGTGGAGTTGTTGTCGATGCAGACGCGGCCGGTGGTGACCTTGCCAGTCTTCTGCGCTGTCTCGCGATCGACCGTCAGCACGTCACCGTCCTCCAGCAGCAAGACCCTCTCCGGGATGCCGGTCGCGGTGGCGAGCTCTACATGGCGCTTGAGGTGGCGGTAGTCGCCATGCACGGGGATGAAGAACTTGGGGCGCACGAGATTGATCATCATGCGCAGTTCTTCCTGCGAGCCGTGCCCGGAAACATGGATCAGGCCGTTGGTGCCGTCGTCGTGGATGACCTTGGCATCCCTCCTCTCCAGATGGTCAATCACTCTGTAGATGGCCTTCTCATTGCCGGGAATGACACGCGAACTGAGCAGGACGGTGTCGCCTGGGTCGATCTTGGCAAACTTGTGGTTGTCGACCGCGGCGCGCGAGAGCGCGGACATAGGCTCGCCCTGCGTGCCGCTGATGAGGATGAGCAGCTTGGAGGCGGGGGTGTCCTTGATCTGGCCGGGGTGGATGATGAGCCCCTGTGGTGGGTCGATGTAGCCGAGGTCCTGCGCAATCTCGCTGGCGTTGTCAATGGACCGGCCGATGATGGCGACCTTGCGGCCGTGCTTGTGGGCCAGGTCCATGGCGATCTTCATGCGGTGGATCGACGAGGAGAAGCAGCTGAAGAAGAGCTTCTTCTTGGTCTGCGCGAAGATGTCGTCGAGCCGCGGGATCACGGCCTTTTCACCGGGCGTAAAGCCCGGGCGGTCGACATTGGTGGAGTCCTGCAGCAGGCAGAGCACGCCCTGCTTGCCGAGATCGGCGAAGGCCTGCAGGTCGAAGGGGTGGCCGTCCGGGCTGGAGAGGTCGATCTTGAAGTCGCCGGTATGCAGCACGATGCCGACCGGGGTGTGGATGGCCAGCGCCACGCAGTCGACCAGCGAGTGCGTGACGCGGATGGGCATGATGCTGAAGATGCCAAGGTTGAAGCGGCGGCCGGGCAGGATCTCGATGAGCTCGGCGTCGTCGAGCAGGCGGTGCTCATCGAGCTTGCCCTCGACGTAGGCAAGGGTGAACTCGGTGCCGTACACGGGGACGTTGAGGTCGGAAAGGATCCAGGGGAGGCCGCCGATGTGGTCCTCGTGCCCGTGGGTGAGGACGATGCCGCGGACCTTGTCGCGGTTTTCGATGAGGTAGCTGATGTCTGGGACGACAATGTCGACGCCGAGGAGCTCTTCCTCCGGGAACATGAGTCCGGCGTCGATGACGAGGATGTCGTCATTGAAGCGGAGTGCGAGACAGTTCATGCCGAACTCGCCGAGGCCGCCGAGTGGAATTATTTGCAGTTTGTCATTTGCCATGGACCTACAGTCTATCGCATGTAGGCCGATGGAAAGAGAATGCGGCCCGGCGGAGGACTGGGTCAGCAAAAACGAACCTCCGCACGCCACGCCGCACCAACTGGAAGCCTCTCTTGGAATGGCTACAGGTGGGGGGCCGAAAGACGCTTGAGCCGGCGGCGTTCCCAGCGACCGTGGACCATGCCAAGGGGGATGAGGGCGTAATACCAAAGACCTGCCAGACCGGAAAAGCCGTGGCGCGCAAACACCGCTGTCACGGCGGAGATGACACCCACCGAACCCATCAGGGTGTACTCAAGCATCGAGCTACGCGTAAGGAATTCTTCGGTGGGATTGAGTTGCAGGTGGCGGCGCTGACGGTAGGCGTTGGCGTAAAGCGCGGTGAAGAGGAAGTAAACGGCCGCAAAGCCGATGCCGTAGAGCACCATGAGTTCGCGCATCTGGCTGGGCGTGCCGTAGGCGGAGACGTCGTTGCCAAGGAGGCCTTTGGTGAGGACGGAGAACAGGAACTTGAGAGGGTATACGTAGAAAAGCACGACGAATAGAAGCGTAGCGTTGACAGTGATGGTGCCGAGGTCGTGCAGGCCGTACCGGCGGAAGAACTTGTAGTGCGAGTACCAGATGAGGATAAGCAGCAAAAAGCAGACCGCGAAAGGGATGAAATCGCGCAGGGAGTTGTTGAGATCTTCGAAGGTGTGCGGGACTTCTAGAGAGACCACCAGCAGGGTGATGGCAAAGCCGAAGACGACGTCAGAGAAGGCGTCGATGCGGGACATATGGGTGCCGCGGAGGCGGAAGCCGTCTTTGGCGACATGGTCATGAAGGGCCAGCATGGTGAGGACAGTGTAGCGCGGCCAGACGGAGCGGCCTAGATCGCGCGCAGGATGCGGCCGGGCAGGGTGAAGATGGCGCGGAGGAGATCGAAGACGCCCTCTACGGCGATGCCGACGATGCGGAAGGGCAGCGTCAACAGCCAAACGATGGGGTACAGCACCAGCGCGAGCAGCGCAGCGGGCCAGCAAACGATGAGCAGGAAGAGGAACAGGATGAGTTTCATGGGACCGCCCTTCTCCATCTAAATACGCCAATTGGCGCTGACGTGTTCCATTCCGGCTTTGCTAGCCGCCTAACGAAGGAGATCTTCCAAGGTGGTTGAAAGATCCGTCTTTTCATCGCGGTACTTAACGATGATGGGCGTGTACACCGACAGTCCAAGACTTTTACCATGTCCGTGCTGGATTGCGCGGCTGCCAGCGACCACAACGGCACCTGCTGGGATAGTTAGCGTCATTTCGGCGGTCGCTTTGAGGATGTTGCCGTTGGTGGCATCGTAGACCGGGGTGCCGCGGGTGAGGATGACCCCGGCGGCGAGCACGGCGCGGCTGCGGACGATGGTGCCTTCGTAGACGCCGGTGTTGCCGCCGATCAGCGCATCGTCCTCGATGATGACGGGGCTGGCGTTCACGGGCTCCAGCACGCCGCCAATCTGAGCCGCGGCGGACAGGTGCACGCGCTTGCCGATCTGCGCGCAGCTGCCGACCAGCGCGTGCGAATCGATCATGGTGCCTTCGTCGACGAAGGCACCGGCATTGACGTAGGCGGGGGGCATCATCACGACGCCGCGGGCGAGGTGGGCGCCGGAGCGCACGCTGCTGCCGCCGGGAACGATGCGGATGCCATCTTCAGCGGTGAAGTGGCGGATAGGGTAGGTGGCCTTATCGACGAAAGAGAGCATGTCGGCGGTACCGCCGCCAGGGCTGCGGCCACTCATCTCTTCCAGGCCCCCGAGGCGAAATCCGAGCAGAATGCCGCGTTTGACCCACGGATTGACGCGCCAGCCTGTGGGTTCGGCGGGGTCGGGCTCCGCGGCGCGAATGGAGCCTTCTTCCAGCGCGAAGCGAAGGGCCTGAAAGGCATTGAGAGCATCGTTGTGGCCGATGGCGGCGGCACCCTGGGCGAACCAGTGGTCGATGATGGGCTCAAGGGCGTGGGATCTGACGGTGGACATATTCCGATTGTAGTGGGACAGCCCTCGCAGATTTCGCTGATCAGTGGAGAAGGGCAAGTTCCAAGAGCAGCGTCTTCAGTTTGCCGCGGGTGGTCTCGGTGACCGGAACCATCGGCAGGCGCAGTGTTTCGGCACCGCGGCCCAGCAGGGCGAGCGAGGCCTTGATGGGCGCGGGACTGGGCTCGATGAAGTGCGCTTGCATGAGCGCGAAGTAGCGGGCGTTGAGGGCGCGGGCCGCTGGCCAATGATTCGCCAGCGCGGCAGCAATCAATTGCGACATCGGGCCCGGAATGGCGTTGGAGGCAACCGAGATGAGGCCGACGCCGCCGAGAGCGATCGTCGGCAGCGCAAGCGCGTCGTCGCCGGCGAAGACTTTGAAGCCGGCAGGCGCATGCGCGAGCAGCTCGGTGATCTGGCCCATCACGCCGCTGGATTCTTTGATGGCGATGATGTTCGGCAGCTCAGCGAGGCGCAGCACAGTTTCGGGCAGCAGGTTTGTCGCGGTGCGGCCGGGGATGTTGTAGAGCATCACCGGCAGCGCGACGGCTTCGGCGATTGCCCGGAAGTGCTGGAACTGCCCCTCCTGCGCGGGGCGGTTGTAATACGGGTTAGCGGTGAGGATGCCGGTGAGTCCGGGGATGGCTGCGAGACGCCTGGCTTTGGCCACGGCAACGGCGGTGGCGTTGTGCGTGCAGCCGGCGAAGACAGGCACGCGGCCAGCAGCGGCTTCGACGGTGATCTCGATGACACGGACGGTCTCTTCGGCGCTAAGGGTGGAGGCCTCGCCCGTCGTCCCGCAGGGGATCAGCAAGGAGATGCCGCTCTCCACCTGCCAGGCGACGTGCGCGCGCAGGGCGGCCTCGTCGACAGAGCCATCCTGAGCGAAGGGGGTGACGAGCGCGGTGCCGCAGCCTGCGAGGTCCATTGCGTGTGTGAGTGTAGCGCGAATGGCGCTGTGGGTGTTCAGGCGCGGTGGCGGCGTGGCGGCAAGAGCCAAAGCAGCGCCACGAAGGTCACCATGCCCAGCGAGAGATACGGCAGCCAGAAGGCAATGAAGACGGCCGAGATGTTCAGCACCGCCGAAACACCCTGGATGACCGCACCGTTGGCCGGCGGGGAGCCTGTCTGGCGGCAGATGGCCGCAGCGAGCGCGACCCAGGCGATCGACGGGATGAGGAAGCAGAGAGCGTACGCGGCCACGGGGAGCGGAGCGATGCCGCGGACGGCGATCCATTGCGTGCCGAAGGGAATGAGGGAGAGGCAGAAAAGGAAAGCGAGGTTGGCCCAAAGGACCGCGTGTGTGACGTGCTCGAGGTCATCGAGCAGGTAGTGATGGTTCACCCAGTAGATGCCGGTCTGAATAAAGCTGAGAAGGTAGACGGCGACCATGCGCAGATCGAAGCGGACGGCGTCGGCGGTGGACATCTCATGCGTGCCGGGGACGCGGAGCTCCAGCACCATGATGGTGATGATGACGGCGATGACGCCGTCGGAGAAGGCCTCCATGCGGGCGGGGGTGAGTTGCGGGCGGGCCATGAGAGTAGCGCCAGTCTAAACCCAGTCGCCGCTGCGCATGAGGGGCTCGGCCTGGCCGCCGGCGGAGAGGCCGTCGACGGACATGGCGGGGCCGCCGATCATCCAGTCGACGTGGATGAGGCTGTCATTCGCGCCGAGCGCGCCGAGTTCGGCCTCGGACATCTTCTCGCCGCCGATGAGGCAGGTGGAGTACGCCTGGCCGAGCGCGATGTGGCTGGCGGCGTTCTCGTCGAACAGCGTGTTCCAGAAAAGCACGCCGGACTGCGCGATGGGCGAGGGGTCCGGTACCAGGGCGACCTCGCCGAGACGGCGCGCGCCTTCGTCGGTAGAGATAAGCTTGTTCAGCGCGGCCTCGCCGGCGGTCGCTGTGGCTTGCGTGATGCTGCCATCCTTGAAGGTGCAGCGGATGTTTTCGATCAGCGTGCCTTGGTGCGAGAGCGGCTTCGAAGCGGTGACGTTGCCGTTGATGCGAAGCTTGTGCGGCGTGGTGAAGCATTCCTCTGTGGGAATGTTGGGCTGGCAATAGACGCCGTTGCCTGCGGTGGTGCCACCGCCGGCCCATAGGTGCTGGTCGGCGAGACCGACGGTCAGGTCCGTCGATCCATCTGCGGTGTGGAAGCGTAGCGCATGGAAGCGCTTGGCATTGAGCAGGTCGACGCGGCGTTTGAGGTTGGCGCCATGTTCCTTCCACTGCGCGACGGGGTCGGCGGAGGTGATGCGCGAACTGGCGAAGATGGCCTCCCAGAGCTTGCTGAGCGCGGTGTCAGGTGTGTCGTTGGGGAAGACGAGCGCGGCCCATGCGGGCGTGGCTGCGGCGACGATGGTCCAGTTGATCTCGTGGCGGGTGATGAGTTCCATCGCGGGCTTCGAGGCCTTGCTGGCGGCGACGTTGGCGCGGGAGACTTTGGTGGGGTCCTGCTGGGCGAGCAGCGCGGGGTTCGCACCGGTGATGCCCATGCGCGCGGCGCCGGACTTGTAGGCTGTGGCGATGGCATCGTGGTACCAGGCCGGGGCGTAGTCGAAGGAGTCTTCGGGGGCGTGCTGGTAGCGGGCTAGGGTGAGGGCGTCGTCGGTGAAGAAGGCTGTGACGAGCTTGGCACCGGCGGTATAGGCATGCTCGGTGATGCGGCGCACGAGCGGCAGAGCGTCCGTCGGCGTGGTGAGCAGGAGTTCCTGGCCCGGCTGGATGTTCACACCGATGCGGACGGCGACCTCGGCGAGGCGGTCGAGCTTCTGGTCGAAGGGGAGAGAGGCGAAGTCGGTAGCGATGGGCGATGCGACAGCGGTGGCCATGCTGTCAGTTTACGCGCTACAGCTTGTCGAAGACCTCGCGGATGTCGTAGACCCCTGGCTTTGATTTGACCAGCCACTCAGCCGCGCGGACGGCACCTTCGGCAAACGGGCGGCGGGACCTCGACTCGTGAGTCAGCGTGAGCGTGTCGCTGGGGCCGGTAGCAGTGAGGGTGTGAATGCCGGCGACGTCGCCGGTGCGTGAGGCTGTGATGGGCACGTCCACTGCGCTGCCGATGGCGTCGGTGACGGCGTCGCGCAAGGTGAGCGCGGTCCCGCTGGGCGAGTCGAGCTTGCTGGCATGGTGGGTCTCGCTGATGGCGAAGCTGTACCCCACGTCCTTGAGCGTGGCCGCCATCTTCTTGGCAAGTTCCACCATGATCTGCACGCCAATGGAGAAGTTGGTCCCGTAGAGCAGGCTCGCGCCGCGGCGGTCGGCCAACGCGCGCATGTCGGCCAGCTTGTCATACCAGCCCGTGGTGCCGACGACCATCTTTGCGCCGGTGGCGAGGCAGGCTCGCATGTTGGTGAGCACGGCCTCGGGGGTGGTGAAGTCGATGATGACGTCAAAGCCGGCGACGAAGGGCGCGGTGAGCGCGGCACCGTCTTTGTTTTCCTTGGCGTCGAGGACATGGACGCTGTGGCCGTGCTCGGCGGCTACTTCTGCTACGAGCTTGCCGGTCTTGCCGACTCCGAGGACGAGGATGCGCATGTGTCTAGGCCTTTTCTGGTACTTGCCCATTGTACGGCGAGGAGCTATGCGTTTCCTGTGAACTCTTCGGGACTGATCCAGGTGAAGTTCTGCGGAGGACCTCCACGCAGCAGTCTAGCCCAACGGAAGCCACCGTAACCGAATGCGATCGATAGAAGAAGCACTCCGGCTAAGCCCAGCGCCATGGGGGCATAGCCTGTATTCAAAAGCCAGAAGTTGATGGCCCAGCCCCACACGCTACCGATGCCTGCGATAACGAGTGACGCGTAAATACGGAAGAGAGGAAACGTCATGCGATGGATGATCCATTGATGGAGCCACGCGACCAGCGATGCGATGACGATGGTCGCGATGATGCCAAGAACCGCGTAGAGCGTCCCAATCGTAGAGAGCAAGTGCTCGGCTTGCTGAAGATGCCCGTGCTCTTGCGCAAGAAAGCTTCCTATTAACCCGAGGCCGGCAACTGCTATGAGCGCAATGGTGCAGGGCCCGCAAACAGCGCACCATAGAGCAGCGCTCAGTGCATGCTCGCGAGCCTGCGGGATGAGGATGCAGGCCATGAAGACGAGACTGCCGATGCACAGGAAGAAGAAGCCGACCAAAGCAAAGACTAGAAGAAGCATGTGCTCCTATTTATCAGCTAGCTTGGCCGCTTTTCGATCGAATCGACGCGACCTTAGAGTTTGCCGGTGATTTGATAAAACTGGTTAAAGTCGCGCTGCATGCCGTCGAAGCGGTGATTCACTTCCGTACGGAAGGAGTCGATCTTGGCATCGATTTGCGCGAACCGCACATCCATCCTTGCTTCGAGCTTGTCAGTACGGTTGTTATTGACATGAATGCCCCAGAGACAAGTGGTGATGGTGGTGAGAAGGCCGACTACGATGATGACCAGCTGGAGATTCATAGCGCTTCCTCTTTTGTTTCGATCCAACCCAATGCTACGAGCAATATAGCTCAGACGCTGCTGACGGGTGTGCGGGCCTCAACGTCGAAGACCGTGGTATCCGGGGCGGAGAAAAACTTCTTGTGCAGCGAACGGATCGCATCTTCGACGTCTTCTTCGTTGATCATGAAGCTCATGTTGATCTCGCTGGCGCCCTGCGAGATCATGCGGATGTTCACGTGCGAAACGGCGCTGAAGACCTGCGCGGCAATGCCGGAGATGCCTCGGATATCTTCCCCGACCAGGCAAATCAGTGCTTTGTTGGACTCATACTTCACGTCGGCAATCTGCGAAAGCTCAGCGCAGATCGCAGGCAGCGCTTCCTTGCTGTCGACCGTGACGGAGATGGAGACCTCACTGGTGGAGACCATGTCGATGGCGCAGCCATGCTTGTCGAAGACATCGAAGACAGACTTGAGGAAGCCGTGCGCCAGCAACATGCGGCTGGCCACGATGTCGATGATGGTCAGCTTTTTCTTGGCCGCGATGGATTTGAACGGGCTGCTGCACGGCGGCGGCGCGGCGGTGATGCGCGTGCCTTCGTTCTCGGCGTTGCGGCTATTGAGCACCAGTACGGGGATGTTCTTCTGCACGGCGGGCAGGATGGTCGCCGGATGCAGCACCTTGGCACCGAAGTAGGCAAGCTCGGCGGCCTCTTCAAAGCTGATGGTCTTCACGCGCAGCGCCTCAGGCACGATGCGCGGGTCGGTGGTCATGATGCCGTTGACGTCGGTCCAAATCTCGATGGCACCGGCATGCAGCCCGCCGCCGATGAGGGCTGCAGTGTAGTCCGAGCCGCCGCGGCCGAGCGTGGTAGTTTCTCCGTCCAGCGAGGAGCCGATGAAGCCGCCTATCACGGGGATGATGCCATCTTCCAGCAGAGGAAGCACATTCGAGAGCAGCGCCTGCTCGATGGCAGCCTCATTGGGTGCGGCCTTGCCGTAATGGCCGTCGGTGCGGATGACCTGGCGCGCGTCGACGTGAGCACTCTCGAAGCCCTGCTCGGCGAAGGCCGCCGCGATGATGAGCGAGGAGAGCCGCTCGCCGTAGCTGACGATGAGGTCGGAGGTACGAACCGTGAGCTCACCGACCGCCGCAATGCCGCGCAGCAGTTCGTCGAGCGCGTCAAAGTGCTCGTCGATGGCGCGGTGCAGCCCGGTGAGACTTGCGCCGGAGACGAGGCGCGCTGCGGTCTCGATGTGGCGGACGCGCAGCCGAGCGGAGATGTCGAGCGCGGGCTCACGGTCGCCACGGCCAGCGTGCGCGGCCGCGGCGGAGGCCAGCAGCGCGTCCGTCACCTTGGACATCGCCGAAACGACCACCACAGGGCTCAGCCCCTTCTGCTGGCGACCGGCGACGATCATGATGGTGCGCGCGATCGAGGTGGCGTCCTCCACGGAGGTGCCGCCAAACTTCATCACGACGATGTTGTTACGCGGCGTGCTCATGCTGTCACCAACTCTTTGGCAGCGGAGTTTACCGGCGGAAACTTGCGGAAGTCGAACTTGCCCAGCACGGCGAGGATCTCTGCGTTCAGAATGGCCGCTCCGGCCGCTCCGCGGATGGTGTTGTGCGAGAGCAGAGTGAACTTCCAGTCAAACAGGGTGCATGGCCGCAGCCGACCGACGGTGGTGGCCATGCCGTTGCCGGCCATCAGGTCGAGCCGTGGCTGCGGACGGGTGTCACCCTGTTGATACATCACCGGTGCAACCGGCGCACTGGGCAGACGCAGCCCTGCCTGCGCCGCAAAGGCGCCTTTGCCATGCAGCGGCTGGAACTCGCTCCAAGCGGCGAGCACCTGCTCCTGCGTGGCTGGGGTGCGGAGTTTTACGCTGACGCACTCGGTGTGGCCTTCCAATACAGCGACGCGGTTGCACATGGCGGAGACTCTTACGTCCGCGGGGACAAAGCTGCTGCTGGTCGCACCGCCGAGCAGTTTGCCGACCTCTTCCTGCAGCTTCTCTTCCTCGTTCTTGATGTGCGGAATCACGTTGCCGAGGATGTCCAGTGACGCAACGCCTGGATAGCCCGCGCCGGAGACCGCCTGCATCGTGCTGACAAAGAGCTTTTCGATGCCGAAGCGTTGATGCAGCGCGGCCAGCGGCAGAACCAAGCCGATGGCGCAGCAGTTCGGGTTGGTGACGAGGTACCCACCGGATGCCTTGCGCGTCACCTGCGACTCGATGACTTCCAGGTGGTCGGCGTTGACCTCCGGCACGACGAGCGGCACATCCGCCGCCATGCGGAAGGCCGAGCTGTTCGAGATGACGGCGCAGCCGGCGGCGGCGAACCGCGGCTCAAGCTCCTTCGCAATCGGCGAGTCGACAGAGGAAAAGACGATGCGCGGCAAGGAGTGGCCTGCGGCCTCAGGCGTGTTGGGTTGCAGCACCATCTGCGCGATGTGTGCGGGCAGGGGGGTGTCGAGGCGCCATGCGCAGGCTTCCGCGTAGGTTTTGCCCGCACTGCGGTCCGAGGCAGCGAGCCAGGTGATGTTGAACCACGGGTGGTCTGCAAGGAGCTGAATAAAGCGCTGACCGACTGCTCCGGTTGCGCCAAGGATGCCTACGTTACGCCGTTCCATAATTCTCTAAGGATACAAGAGCCAGAGCGTCGCGGATAGGCGGCAAAACCCTAGCGCTCCCGGACGTAGCGATCGCGGTAGATGACGCGGTGGCCGCCGCCCGCCCCAGGCGATGAGCAGACCAATCACGTGGATCAGGAACCACAAGCTGAGGCCCTGATCCGTGTAGATCCAGAAAAGGATAAGCAGGCGCGGCACGAGCAGCCAAAGGGCGATGGGGATGATGCCAACGGCGGCCGGGATGTAATGACCCATGCTGTGCTGCAGCCAGGCGAGAAAGATGCAGAGGCGTGGCAGAAACAGCGAAAGCACGAGGAACCAAAGCGGGATCGCGTGGGTGGTGAGAATGACGTTCATGGGTTGCTGGTCTCCGTGCTGGCCAATCGAACAGCGATCTCTGCTGTGCTGATAAGCATACTTCCAAAATAGATTACTTCGCTGAGAAGCTGAAAGTCGTCTGCGCGGTTGCCTTGGGGGCGACCGTGATCTGGACATCCTGCTCTCCGAGCTTTTCCTGCACAGCGGCCAGCGTGTAGGTGCCGGGCGGCAGGTTTTTGATGGTGAAACTGCCGTCCGCCCCTGTGACAGCGAAGTAGGGATTGGGCGCGACGTTCAGGAATGCCTGCATCCAGGGGTGGTTGTTGCATCGCACGGGCAGCATCGTCTGCGGCGTGATGAAGGTGTGGCTTTGCGGCGCGCCCATCGGCATCTCGCTCATGTCGACCGAAGCAGAGCCGTCGGCTGGCGTTGTATGGATGTTGTGCATCGTCGGGTCGGAGTTCTTGAACACCACCGCGCCGCCCTGCTGCACCGCGATCACATGCGGGATGTAGCGGCAGCCCTTCTGGTCCAGCACCACTGACGCTGCATCGGCGGCCGCGCTGGAGTTGGGCGCGCCGGCCTTGATGTAGACGTAGACGTTGGCCAGCTTGTGGTCGGCGACGACAATCTGTTCGGTCGCGTTGGCGGCGGCGAAGGTGCACGCCGGGTCGGCAGACATGTCGATGGGCAGCGGCTTGGGTGCGGTGCCTGTAAAACTAACTATGCCGCTAACAGAGCCCGCCGTGGCGAGATCGACCCTGGGCGCGGGCACCGCCCTGGGTGTGGACTTGCAACCCAGCACGCACAGCGCGGTGAGCGGAAGAACGAGTCTGCGAATCATAGTGTTCCTCTGGAGGTCTGCTGTTAGAGCGCGGCGATGAAGGCCTCGGTAAACGCCTTGGTTCCGCTGCTGCCGCCGACATCGCGCGTCAGCGTCTTGCCGTCGGCGTAGACCTTCTCAATGGCTGCCTGCACCTTCTCCGCGGCCTCCGCTTCGTTGAGGTGATGCAGCATCAGCACGGCAGATTGCAGCAGCGCGGTGGGGTTGGCTTTGTCTTGGCCGGCGATGTCGGGCGCGGAGCCGTGGACGGCTTCGAAGATGGCGCAGTCGGCGCCGAGGTTGGCGCCGGGGACCAGTCCGAGGCCGCCGATGAGGCCGCTGCATAGGTCGCTCAGGATGTCGCCGTAGAGGTTTTCGGTGAGGATCACGTCGTATTGGTGCGGGTTCATCACCAGCTGCATGCAGGTGTTGTCGACGATGTGCTCGGCGTAGGTGATCTCAGGGTACTCGGCGGCGACAGCCTTGCAGCACTCCAGGAAGAGGCCATCGGACTTCTTCATGATGTTGGCCTTGTGGATGGCGTGGACCTTCTTGCGGCCCATCTTGCGCGCATACTCGAAGGCCGACCGCGCAATCCGCGTTGATCCCTTGCGGGTGATAATCTTGAGCGACTGCGCGATGTCCGGGTTGATCATCACCTCGAGGCCCGCATACAAGTCCTCCGTGTTCTCGCGGAAGATGATGAGGTCAATGCCGGGGTAGTTGGTCTTGATGCCGGGCAGGGACTTTACCGGGCGGAAGTTGTTATAGAGGTCGAACTTCTTCCGCATCGCCACGTTGATGGAGGAAAAGCCGCCGCCGATGGGCGTCGCGGTGGGCCCTTTGATGGCCACCTTGTCCGCGGCGATGGAGTCCAGCGCGGCCTGCGGCAGGATCTCGCCGTTTTTCTCGTAGGCCTCAGCGCCGCACTCGAAGCTGTGCCATTCGAAGGAGACTCCAGTGAGTTTGCCGGCGGCTTCGACGACGCGAACCATCGCTGCGGCGACCTCGGGGCCAATGCCGTCGCCGGGGATGAGGGTGATCTTGTGGGTTGCCATGGTGTTTCCTTCCTAACGCGGGTTAGGGCGCTTGGCCCGAATGTCTTTGTGGGTGTTGGAGAGCAGGCCTTCGAGCTCTTCCTTGAATTCGTTGACGTCTTTGAAGTCGCGATAGACGCTGGCAAAGCGAATGTAGGCGACGGTGTCGATGTCTTTGAGGCGGGCCATGATGAGTTCGCCGACCGAAGCGGTCGAGCGCTCGCGGCCTTCAGAGTCGACGACAAAGGCCTCGACCGCGTCGACGATCTCCTGCATCTGGAGGGTAGAGACCTTACGCTTCTGGCAGGAGTGCAGCAGGCCGGTGAGGACCTTCTGGCGGTCGAACTTTTCGCGGCGGCCGTCTTTCTTGACGACCATGTACGGGATTTCGTCGAGGCGCTCGTAAGTGGTGAAGCGCTTATTGCAGCGCTCACACTCGCGGCGGCGGCGGATGGAGTCGGCGTCCTTGCTCTCGCGGCTGTCGATGACCTTGTCCTGAGTGAAGCCGCAGTACGGGCATTTCATGTGGCACGATTCTACCAAGCGGCGGGTAGACTGGTCGCATGATGTGGCGCGGTCTCGTGGCGATTCCCATGTTGGCGTTGTTAGCAGTGGCGCAGCAGCCTGCGTCTGTGGCTTTGCCACAGGCGTCCGCGGTTCCCACGCTCACGGTGACTACTCGGATCGTAGTGCTCGATGTCGTGGTCACCGACCGGAAGGGCAAGCTGGTGCCGCGCTCGCTGGGCAAGGACGACTTCAGCGTCTATGAAGACGGCCAGTTACAGGCCATTCGCAGCTTTGAAGCACCGAGCGAGCATGCCATGCCGCCGGCGAAGGAGAACGCGGCAATTGTGAATTCTGCAGCCGATCTTAGAAAGATTGGCGATGCGCCGGTGACCATTCTGGTTGTCGATGAACTGAATACTACGTTTCAGGATGCGAGTTATTCGCGGCAGATGCTGGAGAAGTATCTGCAGTCGCAGCCAGCGGTGCTGAAGCAGCCGACCGCGCTGATGATTGCGACCAATAAGAGCTTCCAACAGGTGCACGATTACACGCAAGACCGCGATGCCCTCGTGGAGACGCTGAAAAAACATATGCCGGAGTTTCCCTTCCGGCTGGAGGGCAGCGGCAACAAGGGGGCCGGCGCGGTGGAGCGCATGGCGCAGGTGTTGAGCGCTCTGCAACAGCTGGCGCAGGCCAGCCAGGGTACGCCTGGGCGTAAAAACCTGGTCTGGGTCGGCAACGGGTTTCCTTCGGCGAACCTGGTGACGCTGCCTGCAGATGAGGGCGCGGCGATTGAAACTGCCGTTCGTCGCGTAACGACGCGGCTGTTGGCCGCGAGGATTACGATGTATACCGTGAACCCGACTGCAGATTCGACGGTGACGATTGAGGCCGATGCTACTGACGATCTGAACGCAAGCGGGACGGATGCTGGGCCCGATCCGTTTGGTGATGGCTCGATTTCGTTCAGCGCGTTTGCGCCGGCGACAGGCGGGCTTTCGTTTATGGGTCGCAATGACCTGAACAACATCGTCGGCGAGAGTATCGCCAAGGGGCAGGACTACTACACGCTGTCGTATGTGCCGACGAACAAGAGCGAGCAGGCGGCGAAGTATCGCGGCATCAAGGTGGTGATGCGTGATCCTGCTCTGCGCGCGACGACTCGCGAAGGCTACTACGCGGCCTCAGCGGCTGATTTGAACCCTTTGACCGACAAGGGTATGGGCGCGAAGCAGGTGGCCGCGAACCTCAAGCTTGATTTGTCGAATGCGCTGACGACGACGATGGCATACAACGGGCTCAGCGTAATGGCAGCCAAGGGCGATGGCGGCGAATGGACGCTGCATGTGGCCGAAGCGGGCATCGGCTGGAGCGAGCCTGCTGGCGATGGCTCGCAGCATGCCGAGGCGACGGTTGCGGCCGCCTGGTATGACGCCAAGGGCAAGATCCTGGGCCATGTGGCGCGCGAGGAGACCTATCCCCGGGGCCCGGGCGATGGCGGTGCGGTGTTTCATTTGCCGGTGGTGCTGCCTGCTGGTGTTGTTCGGCTGCGGTTTGTGGTCCGTGATGCGATGGATGGGAAGATGGGAACCGTGGATGTGACTCGGTTTTAGGGGTTACCCCCCCTCCCCCCAAATTTCACTTTCTGGGGTTATGTGCTTTGGAATGTTGGGGTTGCGGGCGGTGTTTGCTTTCACCTAATTCATTCTAAAGGGGTTACGGGTATAATATTGCAAACAAAGGGGTTAGGTGGCGCTACTGGCGCACGATGAACGCGAAGTACGCAGAGTTCAAGCGCGAAGTACGCAAAATTTAAGCGCAATGTACGCCATGTTCGCTATTTCTATTGTAGAGAATTGTGGGGGGTGATTGGCTCATTGCTATGCAGTTCATTTTGAAGGGGTTAGGGGCGTAGGGGGGTTGACAGGGTGTTTATGGTGCCGGGGAACGGCGAACGCCGAGGGCGCTCGGGACGCAAAGGTGCGCGAAGGACGGTGGGGCCTGTGCGGGGAGTTCTGGCGAATTCTTACGGGACGAGGTTTAAATTGGCGGTGCTGAGCTGGCCTGGCGGAGGCTGATGTGCTGCAGGCGTGCGGCGAGGAGTCCGGCGGGCAGGACGGACCAGTTGGTGACGAACTGGATGACGGCGGCGCAGGCGGTGGCGGTTTCGAGCGGCACGCCGGAGAAGCCGTGCAGGGCGGCGGCGAGGACGGCGATCTGGGTGAACCAGCCGAGGACCGGAAGCTGGAAGAGCGAGCCGCCAAGGCCGGCGGCGAGCAGCAGCATGGTGGCGGGCAGGTCAAAGGCGGCGAGTTGCGGTGAGCCGCGGAAGGCGTTGGCGGCGAGCAGGTAAGCGGCGGTGATGCCGGCCCACATCAGCAGGGAGAGACCGAGGGCGGCGAAGAACTCGGCAAAGCTGGTGATGGTTTGAAAGCCGTGGCGGAGATCGAGGACGCGCTGGGCGGCGGTGTCTGCGAGCTTAGGGGCGAAGCGGGAGAGGGTGCGGTGGGTGAGGTGGGCGAGGGCTGCGCCGTGGAAGCGGATGATGAGGGCGATGGTGACGAGGCCGAGCGTGGCGACGCCGGCAAGCAGGCCGGCGCGGGCGAGGAGCTCATGGTGCGGGGTGTTGTGCGGCGTAAGGGCGAGGACGAGGGCGAAGGGGAGGGCGGCGGCGGCGAGATCGAAGGCGCGCTCCATGGAGTAGATGGCAAGCTGGGTGGCGATGGGCGTGCCGAGCTTGCGGGCGATGAGGTAGGGGCGGGTGAGGTCGGCGACGCGGCCGAAGATGCTGACGGCGGTGAAGCCGATGACCTGGGGGAGGAGGAGCGCGGAGGCTTTGGCTTTGCGGACGGGAGCGAGCAGCACGGCCCAACGGGCGGCGCGGAGGTAATAGCCGGCGTAGATGAGCGCGGTGGCAAGGGCCACGCGGCGCCAGTCGACGACGTGCAGTTGGCGAGCCAGGCCGCGGTAGTCGACGTTTCG